>PVKM010031090.1:0-16956 GCA_004027735.1 Carollia perspicillata | reverse complement strand
GCTTGTTAACTCACCTGGCCAAATCACGGGGCATGGGAGGGCGTGGCACCCACCCTTGAACCTGGGCTGGATGTCTCCCCAGTTGTGGGCAAGTCGCTGGACCTTTTCAAGCCTCGGGGGACTCACCTGTCCATCAGGGACAACAAGAACACCGGGCACTGCTGAGAATGGAGCATCAAGGGCTCCCCTGTCAGGTAAACCCCCGGGCCCCGGAAACCTTAACACAACCGCCCTGTTTAGGGCTCTTGTCAACCATCTCTGATCCCCCCGGGGAGAGGGGCTGCCTCCTCCTCTGCGTGCAGGGGCAAGGGGGGCCCGGGGAGAGGTTATCCCAGCAATCGGGAGCCATGTGGCTTGCCGGAGGTGCACAAATCAAGGTGGCGAGTCACGCACCCATCAACACGCTCCCCCCGCCTCACCCATCCGCCTCCACACCAGCCCCCTCACATCCTCATCCAGCCCACAGCACGGGTGTTCGCTTGCTGACAGATACGCACACGTCTCCCGCCCCGGCCCACGTGCACCCCAGGAACATGGCCCTCTCGTGGGCCCAGCGTGCTTAACCAGGAGGGTACACCTGCCCCTGCCTGAAGCCCAGGGCTCGGGAACCCTGCTCCTGCATCTCCCATCCAGGTAGGGCGGCCAAGTGTATTTGCATATAATTTGCATGTGTTGACACAACCCTTCCCCAGCTAACCTGCTGTTACAACTCCTCCCAGCCTGCTTTCTTCTGCCCGAGGCTCCCTGCCCACCCTCTGCCAGAAGGTGCTATTCGGCGAGGCGGGCCGAAGCTTTCTGAGCGCCCCTGAGTCACACCAGCTCCTGGGCCTCAGTTTCCCCCAGGACAACCACCAACAACACGCCCCCATCGGGCAAACCCCTCCCGCACATGACCTGTTGGCAGGTGCCCAGTGCTGAGGGACCCCCGGGGTCAATTAACATCAAAGCTGGCTTATCATTTATGTCAGAGGGTCAGGAAGCAGAGCTGGAGGGAGAAGGTGGCCCTAACAGGTGACAACGTGAAGCCTCTGAGTCTCACCCGGTGGGTGCCCTGTACAACTGTTACGAGCTGCAGCAAATATACAAAAGTAGAGGCCGCCTGGTTAAATTTGAATCTCAAAGACACAATGGATGCTATGTTAGGATAAGCTTGGCCTGCACAATAGTTGGGACATGCTCACACTGAAAAGAGTTTTTGTGGCATAATTGCAACTCCAAGTGTAAGAGGCGTCCTGTATGTGTTTCATCCAACAGCCCGGCCCCGGGCCCGGGGCCACCGCCTCCTGTCATCACCCACATCCTGCTCTCTCCCAGCTTTCCCCTCGGCCCCGAGGACTGTGGGCTTTGTTTCCTGAATGTCCAGCTTCCCAGTGTGGGCGGGGGAGTGGGGGGCAGAGGTCACGGGCAAGGTAAACCAAGAGCTGCCGAGGGGAGCGAGGGACGGGGGAGGGAGAACATGTGTTTCCTAATTTAGTTAAAAATCTGAAATCAGTTCCTCTCTGGTTTCTGCGAGGGGCCTGGTGGCTACCACCGCGAACGTGAGGCCACGCTTCCTGTGCTGAAGGGGATGTGTGTTTTCATTTACAGGCCGTTTCTAGGGCTGTGCTCAGGATGTGAGGCCCACTGCAGGTCGCGGGGGTGGGGGGCCGGGGGGGCTGGCGGGGGTTGGGGTGCCGCTTGGGAGGGAGGGTCCTGAGCCTCTACCAGGCTCCCTTGTCACACACCAGGCAACCGGGACCTGCAGAGTGCCCGGGTGTCCAACTCCTTAATCACACTGCGGGGCGGGGACCCCGCCCTTCCCTGGGAGTCCCTGTCAACCCAGAGGCATCAGCACCGGGCACGCGTGGAGAGCGCCGGCTCCAGGCTCCCGGTTCCGAGGACCGTCCCTCCCTCCGAGGGGCTGAGCTTGGGCTCTTCTGGCTGGGACACGTGTCCTTCCCGGATGGGCCGAGGGCCACACACAGGTGCACCACCCATTCGGCAGTACAGGTAGACGGGCACCTCACCCAGGAGTGACAGTTTTCCCTCGAGATGGTTTTAGAATCCAGGGCTAGGCTACGGAATGAAGCGCAAGTTTTTTGTGTGTTTAAGATAAAGTGCAAAAAATAAAATAGAGAAGGCTCCGTCCGGGGGCTCCTCCTCCTGCTCCTCCGCGAGGCGGCGACGGGGCCAGCCTTGCGAGGGTTCGGTCAAGAAAGACAGGTCGGCCCTTCCAGACACAGCCGGGTGGCAGTGAGATTTGCTCAGTAAGTGTGGAGGAACCCCCAGGGCCGGGCAGACGGGCACGTTGCTGACGGCGACCCCTTCCTCTGTCTTGCGCAGCAAAATGCCACGTGCGTCGAGAAATCGCAAAGCAGCTAAAGGACCTAGACTGGGGCCCCAGAGGAAGCTGCCTGTTGATTCTCTAATGACAGCCGCTGTCCCCAGCCAGGTCTGACACAGGACGGGGGCCTGAAAGCCTGTTCTGAGGAGTGCCTGTCTTGGACATTCGTGCCCACAGACGTGGCTGACCCGCAGAGGGTTCCCTCACTAGTGGAGGCACCGTGTCGGGGGCAGAGGCCGGGGGGAGGGGGTGCTCGGTGAAGCTCTGGAGACATGGTGTGGTCAGGAGGACAGTACTCGTCAGGGGGCTGCTCAGGACCCCCGAGTCAGCGGAATGGGATGGAGCTTCGTAGCGTGACAGTCGAGGTCAGCACCCCGCTTCCCCCCACCCTGCGGGTGGCTCTGAGCCGTCTTAAGAACGTCAGAAATTCAGAGACCCTTCCTGAGGGCCTGAAAGGTGACTTTGCTGGCGGCCGTCGGGGATCGCCCACGCACCTGGTGTCTCTCCACTCAGCACAGCCGTCAACGACTGTGGGGAGCAGGAGTTCCGCACAGAGGTCTGGACCAATGGTGCGGGACCAGCCGTCCGTCTGGCCCTGGGGCAGCAGGGGGACATGCCGAATAAGAGAGGACAAGGGCCATCTCTTCTCACTCGGGGCCCTGAGGTGCTCTTGGCCTCTCATTGACCTGGTCCTGGCTGCAAGTGCACAAAACGCTGTCCCGACAGTCCAGCTACCACCTGGCCTTCCGCTTCTCACCCTTGCCCGCTGCCCAAGCCGCCCGCTGCCCTGTGGCCACCGTGGGAAGCAAGGCGCCATGCTCGTGGTCACAGGCTCCGGAGGGGTAACTGGCCTCGCACATAATTGCGGCCAACCCCAGCCCCACACGCAGTCCCTGCTGCTGCATCACACGTGGCCTAAACGGCGTCAGAAGATGCGTCCCAGTCACACAACGAACGTCATCGAAATCGGTGTCGTTTGGGGACGGCGGGCCGCGTGCTTCTCTGTGATGGCGAGTCGCCCCGACGCCATTTTTCTTATTCCAAACCATGACCCAGCACCTCTCGCTCTCTCCCTCTCCCTCTTTTTTTAAAAACATTTCAGCCTTTCCTTTTTGAAAAACAAAGTACAACAATCGCAAACCTCCCTTGGCTCGTGGCCAGACCCCCAGGGGCTGAAGGCAGGAGATGAAGGGATACACCCGGAGAGGGCCAGGCCAGGGAGCGGAACATTCTGGACCCGTGTTTGTGTTGGAGGCCGGACCCCGCAGACTGGGAGGGTGCCCCTCCGCCAGGGCGGACGCCCCCCGGCCCCGGCCTGGATGACACGCCAAGGCCCTTGGGGACCTGCAGATGCTCCATGCCTGCGACGTTAATTAATGCCAGGCAAAATGTAACAGCAGATCTTGGGAACTAAAAATAGACCTGTGCTAACTGATTCATCCTCCCCTGACTGCACAGAAGTCGGAGCTATTTTATCTGCTTCCCTTCCACGCGTGTGTTGTGCCATGGCCTTCCTCCGTGCCCTCCATCTTTGCTGGGGTTCCTGGATGTCTGTCCTCCTTGTTGACAGGTTTGAACCCTCCAGGAGAGATGTCCCCGCCCGGCCACCCTCTGACCCACAAACATGCTTAATAAGCAAGGAAACCAGGTCTGTTCCTGGCTCGCACGGTCGTGAGCTGTGTCGTTCGTGCTGAACATTTTCCAGGCGGGGGTCCCTGCCTGCGGCTCCGCGGAGGGCTCCAATGACCGTCCCTTCTATTTTAAACTTTGTTGATTTCTACCGGGAAGGAAGCCTAGGTCACACAGATTAGCTGGACAGCTGGGTCTGATGGCTCCTGATTACCGGGCTGGGGGTCACCGGGGAAACAGGTTTCCCAAAGCCCCTTGCACAGAGAACCATTCCACATGGCTCCAACCCGACGGGTCGGTGCTCATTCCGGCGGGGAGGGGTCAGCAGCCTCAGGTGGAAATCAGCAGGTCGAGCCAAAGGCAGGACCTGGCCTGAATCCACACCCCGGGCCGTGCTGACAGGTGGTGGAGGGGGGTGCTCAGAGGCCCCCCCGGTTCAGAGAGCTCGCTCTGGGGGACCTGCACGGGGGCTGTGCGTGGCAGGGAGCATCCATCATGCTTGCCTGACAGAATCACTCGGGAGCATCAGACAGGGCTCCGCAATCAAGTCCCTTCGTCCGGCCTGGCCTCCCAGACCTCCGGGTGCACAAAGAAACCACAAAGACCTCTCTCACCTCTCAGTGGCTGGTCCACGGGCAGGTGGGGGCTGCGCGCTCTCCCGAGAACCGGCGGCTCCGACGAGGCAGGCGCTCTCTCCCCACTCGTCCCGTCCTGCCTGGCTTCTCCTTATGCCTTCTCTAGAGAAACCGAGGGCTGGAGGGCTTAAAAAAAAACACGTGTGGTGTGTGTGTGTGTGTGTGGAGGGTGGCGGTGGCGGGAGAGCCGGGGTGGAGTGGGTGCCGAGGGACGCCCGGGGAGGGGCGCGCCCGCCCCGGTGGGGGTTCAGTGTAATGGCCGACGCCGGGCGGGTGGCTTGCCTGCTGGAGCTCGGTGCCACGGCAGCTCTGTGTGGGCGGCGGCAGCTCCACGGCTGGCTTTCAAACCATCACACTGAACATTTGCAAACAGATAAAAAAACAAAACCATCCGGCACAAGTGGAAACTTCTGTTTTCCTCTCTCTTTCTGCACCGTCTGCCCCTTCACCCCCGCCCGTGGGTTTCGCAGGAGGAGGGTGACAGTGGGTATGTCTCCCTCCGGGCCACCCCCCCACACACACTCTGACTTCATCTCTTGCAGCCACGCACCTGCTCTCATGGCCGCCAGCATGGACCAGTAGGTCAGGTCACCCGGACAGACCCCTCCCAACTTTGGGAACCCCCAGACCCTTGAAAACCACGTTCTCTTCCCCAGGGTCTTGCTGAAGGTCTAGCCACTGACAGCCACAGAACCCAAGAGGGCGTGGGCTTCCCTTCATGGCTGCCTCTCATCCCTGCCAGTGTTAAAGCGACCTTAGATCCTGCCAAGCCCAGCAGGTGCCCTTTCGTATCTGGGTGACGCTTTCCCAAGGACAGTTCTGTGAATGGTGGTGGGAGAGACTCTATGGAAAGAGTCTTGGGGTGAAATTACTTTGGGAACGGTTGCTATGGCGTTGTCACAGGGCACGTTGGCAGGCAAAGCCTCTGAGAAGTCCTACAAGAAAGAATGCTCTTCAACTATGTTTAATCCAACGTGTCCAGACCCGGCGAGACCTTAGTCGAAAAGACACCCTCTCTGTGAGCCACACCACCACCAGTGACCAAACACACCACACACACATGCACACGCTCACACCCACCACCCCAGAGGTGACTTGGCTCAAATCCCAAATCAACGCTTTCGGCCGGAGAGCAAGAGAGGGCAGGCAACGACAGGTACTGGAAACCTGACTCTCCCGGCTTGCTGTCAGCGCTGATGGCTCCAAATGGTCACCAAAGGAGTGCAGTGCGCGGCTCACGCAGGACAGGGGACACGGGGGAGGCAGATGCCCCTCGGGGGCTGATGGCGTCTTCTCCTCCATGCCAGGCGGTGCCCTCCTCACTTCCACAGCCCAGGGAAAGGGGTGGCCGGTGGCCGGGAAGGGACCCGAGCTCCGAGGGCCCCGGTGGGGCAGCCTCCCTGGGTGGGGTTTACAGCGCCCTGCCCACACACCTGTGCAGGGTGCAAAGATGAGACATGGGGACTGAGCCTGCCCTTGGGAGGCCGAGCACATGCGCCTCGAGAGGCCCCAGTGCTGGAGGGAGGCATTCATGTCGGAAGCCCTGGATACAGGGCCAGGCTGGGAAGTGGAACAGGAGAGGAGAGAGGAACCGTTGGCACCATGGGCTCAAGTGGGGGCCCCGGTGGGCTGGCAGTGCCAACAGACCCCGCCGCGCTGGAGCTCCCCACGAGCTGGGCTGTGGGCAAGCCCTGCGTGCCTTGGCCTCCGCCTCTGAACACTGCCCCAACCGAGGGAGATTTTGCCTTCAACAGGGGACATCTGTCAATATCCGGGGACATTTTTGGTTGTCACAACCAGGGGACAGTGCTGGCATTCAGTGGGTAGAGTGCAGGGTTGCTGCTGAACATGTGACAATGTAGGGGACGGTCCCCCAACAGAGAAGGACCCAGCCCCGATGTCAGCAGTGCAGCAGAGGCGGAGACCCCAGTCTAGGTGAACCCTCCAGTCCCCTCGAATGGACCACGCAGGGAGGGTCGTGAGGCGACCAGAAGCCGATCGCGCTGCGGTGGCTAAGAAAGGTGCGTCCGTGTCCCGGAGGCCGCAGCTGGTTTCCTGTCGGGTGACGAGGAGGAGCCGATGGAGTGAACGCTTCCTGCCTCAGACCAAGGAGCGAGAGAGCCCGGCTGGTTAGTAAACACTCCAAATCACAGAATTAAAAAAAAAAAAAAAAAACAGAACAGGAGAGAAAAGAAATGCTCAGCCTGCGTCAGGACGTCGGAGAGCTCGGGCTCTGTGCGAACGAGTGAACGGGTGTAGAGACCGTTCGGAAGCTCGCCAGGGCTTCCGCAGATAATTATTGGTAATCAGAGCATTCTGTGGGCTCCGTCAGAGGCTTGAAACAGAGCTGAGACTATTTATTGACCTTTCCTCCGAGGAGGGCCACGGCGGCGCGGGTGACACTAACGCATGGGGTTTTCTTTCACAGAACTCTCTGGCTGGGCTTGCCACGCGATCCTCCATGCACAGCAGATTATTATTAGAGGCCAACGAAAAGAGAAAGTGAAATTCAAGTTCAGCAAAGGCTGCAGCCGACCGCCCGGCCTCGGACAGGGGAAGCCAGCCAGGCCGCCCTCTGGGGCCCTTGCCAGGAGAAGTCGCATCGCTGGACCCAGCGAACAGCTCCATCCTGGGTGATGGAGAAATGCCAGGTAGGTGTGAGCTGCGGGGAGGCAGGTGCGGCTGGGCCTGCTGGGCCTGGAGTGAGGGGAAGGCCGTAGTCCTGGGAGGGGAGCAAGAGAGGACGCGTGTGAGGGAGTAAGTCCACGGAGCGGCCCCAGCGGAGTGGCTTTCAAGGATGGAGTGGCGAGCCAAGTTCCCGACAGGGACACTGATCCTGGCCCACGTGAGCCAGTTACATCAGCTTCCTCCAGGAGCCAAACCAGAGCAAGGCCAGCCTGTCAGTCTCGACTTCCCCAGGCCTTCCTCACCCACCCGTCTGCTCAGTAACCGGGACACGCCACGGCCACGGCTCGGAGAACCTGCTGTGCCAGCACTGGGCTGTGTCTAGGGACAAAACAGGAACAGAAAAACGAAAGCACGGCCCCTGCCTTCCTGGAGCTCATGGTCACATGGGGTAAAAAGATGAACATCAAAGAATAACGAAAAAAAATCTAAGTCATGGAACCACTTGTGGGCTGAGAATTTGAACCTATGCTATGTACCAGGCATTATTCACGGGTGGAGAAAAATTACGTAAGCAGGTCACTATCAAAAAGCACCGTGAACCACGACCAGGTGGCTCGGCTGGTTGGAGCGTCATCTGTGCACCAAAAGCTTGCAGATTCAACTCCCAATCAGGGTACACACCTAGGCTGAGGGCTCGATTTCCAGTCGGGGTGCATACAGGAGGCAACCGACGATACTTCTCTCCCCCCTCCCTCTTCCCCCTCCTCTAAAATCAATAACTATATACTTGGGTGAGGACTAGAACAAATTTTTTTGAACACAATGAAAACAGAGCAACATTATAAAACTCTAGCTGGTGAGTCTTGGTCCTCCAAAGCCCTAAAACCACGCCTCTCCTTCCTAAAAGGCGATTTAAGAGGAGCCGGGACATAAGGACCTACTGATGGAGGCCAAGGTCGTCAGAAAGGGTGCCACCTGCCATTCAGTGACCCGTCACTGTCCAACACTGGGTTCTGTGTCGTCCTGAGCTCCGTTATCACTGTGAACCCCCAGCTTGGAACCCCTGCCTCACACACGGAAGGGCAGTTGGAGAAGAAAGATCTCGCCCTCGGACTTCAGGCCTCACAGAGGGAAAAAGGCTGCTCGGAACCTAGGACAACTCACAAGGGCCTGGGGGCTAGCCCCCCACGCTTCCCGGGCACTGCCAGGCCGCAGGGCCGCTGCCCCACGCCACAGGTTTGCCCTCTGCACACCCTGCCCCCTGGAGCCCCTGCATGGTCATGGCCTCCACCCAGGCTCACTGACAACTGCTGGCTCTCTCCGCCTGACATGCAGGGAGAATCCGATTGGCTCCCACCTAGGGCTTTCAACTTGGCCAGAGCCTACCCATCCCACAGAGGATTTCTGTGGGGACAGCCAGCCAGCACCGAACCAGCCCTAGACCAGGGACTGCGTCACGTGAATTTCCCCAAGGACACTGCCAGCATCCCACGGAAGGTCCCCTCCCAATACAGGGAGATGAGGGTCTGTGCCTGTTCTGTGGTTCATGAGATCATGTCGCGTGGTTTACAAATGAATTGTTTAAGTTGTGGTCGTTGTATTTTCATTGTGATGTGACCTAGCGCAGCTCCAGCTAACAGATCGAATTCACGTGTTTCTCTCTTAGAATACATTGAAACAGCCAATTTAAATAAAATACTAACTTTATTCTAAGACGTCTATGGGAATCCAAACCAAGTAGAATAGCTAAAGTGATTTTGGAAACGAAGAATAAAGTCGAAGGACTCACGCCACCTCCTCTTCAGACCTGCTACAGAACTGCAGTAATCGCGACAGCGTGGTGTTGATGGAGAAAACGTCACAGACCCACAGAACAGAACAAACAACCCAGAAATAGACCCGCAGGAACACGCCTGAATGATTTTGACAAAGGTACAAGAAATCATCTTTTCAGCAAACGATGCTGGAGCAATCGGATGTTTTAGGGAAAAACAAAAACACACACAAAAAAACCCAACTACGCTAACCCTCGCATCTTAGACCAAAAGGAGCTCCAAATGGACTGTAATTTAAATGTACAACTATAAAAATGTTAGAAGAAACCACAGGAGAAACATTTTGAGGCCTAAGATTAAGACAAAGAGTTCTTAGACATGACTCAAAATGTATAATCCATAAAAGAAAAATCAGTAAGTTAGACTTTATTAAAAGTAAATCCTCTGCTCCGCAGAAGGCTCTGCTGAGAGGAAGGAAAGCGATCCCACCGGGCAGCTGGTGCTGGGGCCACTGGAGGTCCACGTGCAAACAGACAAACGGGAAAAACAAAACAAATGTGAACCTAGACACAGACTTTACACGGGTCACAAAAAAATTAACTCCACATGGGCCACGGACCTTGATGCAAAATGCAGAGCTGTGGAACTTCTAGAAGACGGTGTAGGAAGAAAACCAGCGGACCTTGGACAGGACCGTGACTCAGCCCGACACCCTCCCACCATCCGACCTAGCAGTCATGCCCCTTGGTTTCCACCCAAAGCTGTCGAAGGTGGACGTCCACCCGAAACCTGCACACGGGTGCGAACGGCAGCTCTGTTCCTAACTGCCAAAACTGGAAACTGCCCAGGGGTCCTTCAGAGCATGAACGGGTCCACACACTGGGTTCCATCCAGACAGCGGGACATTGTACGGCTTTAGCCAGCAACGAGCTGTCCCATCGTGAGAAGACACAGAGAGACTTCAACGCACATGGCTAAGTCTAAGAAGCCAATCCGAAAGGCGGCCACCTGGATGACCCCGACCATAGAGGACATTCTGGAAAAGGCAAAACTAGAGACAAGGAAGAGATCGGTCCTCGCCAGGACCTAGGGGGCAGAGGGAAGGGTGAGCAGGCGAGCACGGAGGATTCGTACCGCAGCGGAAACACTCCAGATGACACCATTCCGACAGATAGACGCCATCCCGCATTTTTCTAAATCCACAGAACCTACAGCTCCGACAGTGAGCTCTGAAATAAACCACGGACTTTGGGTGGCAACGAGGTGTCGCTGCAGGCTCGCCGGGCGAGACAGATGCCCACTCGGTGGGGGGTGTGGGTGGCGGGGAGAGGCTGTGCCTGGAGGGGCAGAGGCTCGGGGGAGCTCTGTGCTATCTGCACAATGTTGATGTGAGCCTAAAACGGCTCTAAAAATGTCTTTATTAAAAAATTGGAAAAAAAAACTGACAAAAGACTGATATCCTGAACACAGGACCAACTCTCACAACCCAACAGTGACAAAAAACAAACTCACAATCCAGTCAGGAAATGGGCAACGGCCGTGGACAAACACTCCGACAGGCGGGCGACTGAGAAACACGGGAGAAGACGCCCCGCCTCGCCGAGGGTGCCAATGACAACCACAGGGCGTCTTGGCCGCACGCCCGTCGGCAGGCCTCACACGTACAAGGCCAAGGCCGAGTACTGGCCAAGAGGCGGAGAAACGGGGCTCCCCACGCCCGTCGGGTGTGAACGAAAATGGGGCAGCCACCCTAAAACCCGTCTGGCAGAGTCTTAGGAAATCAAACACCTGCTTCTAGACGACGCGGGCAGCGGCATTTCGGGGCACTTCTCCCAGAGAACCAACAATGGGCTTTCACGCGCAAACCTGGGGGCGCCTTATCGGCACTAGCCCCAAAACTCGGGCAAATCCAAATGTCCTTCCACAGGCAAGCGATTAAATCAACTGCTGTGGCGTCTGTGGCGTGGAGCGCTATTGAGCAAAAACAAAAATAAAAACCAGTGCACCCAGCAACTTGGACAAATCTCAAGGCCATCGTGCCAGAGGAAGGAAAAAACAGTCGTACGTACCATATCATTCAATTCATATAATGCTCCCGAAACAACATTACAGAGGTGGAGAACGGGCTAGTGGTGGCCGGGGGTTAGGGACAGAGAGGGGCTGAGACCCTGTATCCACACACCGTAAAATTGCACAGACCTATACGAACACGAGCGTGCGTGAAAACTGGTGCCATCGGAATAAGGTCCACAGGCTAATGAGGCTCCGTTCCCTACTTTGGACTCCGTAGGACAGCCGTCGGGTGGAAGCCGCTCCCACTGAAACAGGCGAGGGGTCCATAGGATCTCTCTGGACTATTTTTGAAGTCTGTAACTATTGGAAAATCTGTTTTTGAAAGGAAAACTACACAATAATAGGACAAGGGACCCATGAGTACAGGAAAAACCATTGTGAAGGTGACGGGAGAGGCGCCCCATGTCCCAGGATGGACGTCCCCCTGTGCCGCCAGGGCCAGACCCATGGGCGTCCGAGCCCCCCGAGATGCCCAGCGGCCATCAGGAGCCCTTCAGAGCCGGTCAGATCTGGACTCACATCGGCCGCTGAGGCCGAAGGAACCAACTTTCCAAACGGCCAGAGGCCTTGTGTGCACTCAAGGGAAACTGAATGGACTGACAGGGCAGACGACTTCGGGGTGAGAGCAGCCGCGGACAGAAACGCCGCGTCTCGTCAACTCTAAGACGCGGTGGCAAGAAGTGGCATTATTTTTTCTTCCTCCGTGAAAGAAAACCACACTGCCAATTAGTCCATGACACGATGCTTCCTTATCGCTCAGAATTCTTAATTTCACTTATTGAAAAAGTTCTGGGAGACTTAATTAGACAGATTTTGATCATGTATGACTATTGCGAACACATAAAAATGAAAACACAAGTGAAGGAAATTGGTTGCTATGCCTCAGACGTTTTTACACGGAGTCCAACGCCTTCTGAGTCACCGTCGGGCTCAGACTCAGCCGTGTCGGGGCCTCTCCACTCTGCCCTGTCTTCTGAGCCCTCACCCACAGCCCCAGTGGCGTGGCAATTCTGCAAAGTGTCCGTGAAAGAGGTAAAGGCCATGAGCCACGAGCACTGGACTCTTAAGACGACGTTAGGATTCCGCACGGCTTTTCTGCTTCGGTTCCTGCTTCGGCGATGTCCCTGGGTGTGCATGATCTGCCCAAGGTACGGCCTACGACACAGTGTGGACCCTAAGAGTCATCCTGACTTCAGAAATTCAGACAGGTGCAAAAACGTTCTCCTGAGAAATAGTGAAATGCGGCCAGTGGACAGAGGGTTCAAACGGGGTCCGAGAGCGGGCGCTGTGAAGAACGCCAAGCAGGGGGCGTGACCCAGAGCAGCGGGACAAGGGGCGCGAGGAGAGCCCTCCCGGGGACGGGACGTTTGAAGAGTCCGGGAAACAGGGAGGCATCGGCCGAAGGGGAACAGGGACGGTGCCTCTGCCGGAGAAGTTCCGTCGGGCTGCGGGCGGGCCCACGCGGCCAGGAGTCGCCGCCGTCCAGCCCACGGGCGTGTTCCAGAGTTATCCTCTGTGTCTGTCTTCAGTAGGCAGACGGACATTTCTCCCTTCAAGACCCAGCATTGGCGTAGAAGCTGCTCCCGCTGCCGTGGCAGAGGGACAGGACCCGGGGACGTTCAACTTGGGTTCTGAGAGCTTCTCCCTGGGGGATGCATGTCCCTCTGCCCACCTCGAGTTGGTGAAAGCTCATCACGAGAGCCGCTGCCTCGGTCCCAGCGGGTGGGGGGCAGAGCGCCGTGGACCGTGTGCGTGTGGGAAGAGCCGGGAAGGCTGGGTGGACAGGGTGACGACCAGCACACAGGCCGAGAGGAGGTCGGGGTGACCCGAGAGGGTGGGTGGGGAGACGGGTGGCAGGAGGAGACAGCTGCCTGGAAAGTGGTGAGACCTTGTCCTAGAGCCCAGCCACATTCTAGAAATCCCAGCACACCCCGGCTGCGACCTTGGATGCCTGGAGACGGAATTAAGCAACTAATTGTATAATGAGGTAGTTGGATTACACCTAATTTCCACAAACGCTTTTGCTGGGCCAACACTTGCCTTGCCAGAATGAGGTTTTTCAATCATTTAATTAATCTTGCCCCAACGCTCCAAAATCAATGTTAGTCGCAGTTTTAAAATAATGCCTTTAATGTGTCCTTAAAGGCTGCGTGTCAGCATTAACCCTGCAATCATGTAAGTTGAGCAATCGGTGCACAGTGAGCGCCTGGCACTTGGGGCTGGGACAGACTGCAGCTCTGAGAGAAGGGCGCCCCCAGGTGAAGTCCACTGGGCCTCCAGGCGTGTCCCTGGGATGGTCAGGGGCGGAGGGCCTGGCACTTGGAATGGAGGTGGGTGCAGAGCCGAGGCCGACGCCATAAGGAAGGCCTCAGGGTTTGATGCAGGGTCAGGGAGCCGCTATCTTCAAATAACGCAGCTGTGCCCAAGGGCCCCTGTGGCCCCGCCAGGTGGGTTCTGGACACTGCTCCCCACCCACCCCTGGAGACGCCGCCAGGATGTGGCGGTGTGGGTAACGTTGCTGAAAACCAAAGGTTAGGGCAGCAGGTGGACTCCATGACCCCCACACAAGACAAGAATCCCCGCCCTGCCTCAGCTCACCTTCCGGGGAGCCAACGGACCCTTCCAGGGCGTGGAGAGCAGGTACGGACCCAGCTTTGTGCGCTCAGAAAGTCCAAGCCACCTAGAGAATCTGAAAAGGCTAAGTTGGAGATGGACCACCCCTGGGGACCCAGAGATACCAAGTTACATCTCTGCACTACCAATTCTTCATCCCAACCTCACCAGTGAACAGAAAGAAAGAGGGATCTGCCCCATCCCGTAGAAGAACGCAGTGGAAAATGCCAGATGTTTCCATCTCGTGGAATGATGAGTGGGAGATTCGTGGGGTCGAAGGCGGGCGCCTTCTAACTGGCCGGGCTGTCTCCCTCGTACGTGCCCTGCCCGCGTGGTCCCAGAAGGGCCACCAGCTCCTTCAGGGCAGGTGAAAGGGCGGGAGGCGGGCAGGCTCCCTCGCTGTGCGCACTGGACGTGGGAAGGTAGACCTCGGTTGTCTCCACAGCTCTTGGAGCTGCAAACGAAGATGGGGAGTTTTGTTGCCACTCTGGGTGAGCTGGTGTCTGACTACGACTGGGGGTGGGGGCCGTTCCTATGGGACAGAAAGGGAGAGTGACATACGGGGACAGCTTGCAGGCCCTGCCACCCTGCCAGTGGGAGTTGGAGACAGCTGGGGAAGAGTGACCCAACTCCGACATCCCATCCCAGGCCGGCCGAACACCTCTCAGGTGGGAAGCTGAGGGAGGGGGCGGTTCGGGGACCCAACCCGAGAGGGAGCTACAGTAGCTACCGCGGACGGGAGGCACAGACCTAACCACAGACCTAACGGGAGCTCCAGTGCAGAGACGACTGGGTGGCCGAAGGCAGTGCGGGTTCGAGGGTCCCAGCACGGAGCCGGGGTCGTCTCAGTGGGTGATTGAGGAAGGCAGAACCGTAAAGTTTCCCCCCATGGGATTCCCGACCCCCAACCACGCAGTCATACAGGAGTCGAGGTGCTCCTGCCAAGGGACTCTGCGGGTGGCATTAAGGCCATTCATTGGTGGACTTGACAGCTAGGACGAGTGTTCTGGGTGGTCCATGTGAGGCCAATGAGTAAGCGTATCGGCCCGAAAGCAGAAGAGGAAGGCGGGACACCACGCAGAACAGGAGGGAAGAGGGACTCAGAGCTCGTGGAGAAGGGCTCCCTGCCAAAACCCGGGGCCACGGTGCGGGAACTGTGGGCGCCCTCCAGACGCTGAGAAGGCCCCCAGCCCACAGTGAGCCAGAAAACCGGCCCTCGGCCCTGCCCCGCACGGAGAGCGAGCTGGGGAGGGGGCCTCTCCTGGTCCCCTGGTCCCCTGCCTGCTTGGCAACTGTCCATCCCAGCCACACCTGGGGCCACTCAGTCCCCACAGGCAGGGTGTCTGGTTCTGCTCGAAGGTGCCTCTCTCGGGTCTGCGAGAACATTCGTCACTTTAAATCACCTCACAAAGCCACTGCGGGCCAGAGTTTGACGGGGAGATGTGTTTGCCTGCTGGGAAAGCCAGCTGAGCCCCAGCGGGCGGCAGCCCCCCGGCCCCCCGGCGGTCGCACGGGACCAGAAGTGGAAGAGGCCCCCGCAGGCCTGTGATCAGCAGCGTGAGACGCCCCTGGCAGGGCCCGGGAACCCTGGCGAAGCCGGCCCAGGGAGCTGGCCGCCCCTAACGTGCCCACCTTCCTGCAGGCCAGCAATGCTTGAGAGAGACAGCAGAGGGTTTGCCGGGGGCTTGGTTTCATTCGTCCGTTTAGCGATCTGGTGGTTTGCAAAGATGTGTGGACAGAACAGAGAGCCCCAGGTGGACAAAGACACTTCCAGGATGTGAGCAAATGTCCAAGGAACATATGAAAAGATGTGTCCCCCACCCCAGATCACCGAGAGAAAAAAAGCGAGGGAAAACATCGCTGGCCTTGGGAAGCCCAGGGAGCTGGGAGACATTCTCCTACGCAACTGACGGGCACATAAAACGGTCAATATTTTGGAGTCCAACCTGGCGCTTTAACACAGCTATTAATTTTCTAGCAATTTTTTTCCTGGCAACCTAGTCAGACAAATTCACGGTATGTATGGACAAGGTGGTCTGCTGAAGCCAGAAAATGCCCCCTTTCCCCTAGAGCCCCCAACAAAGAGCCTTGGCCAGTCAGGTTAGGGGTAGGGGTGTCCGCACAGTGCAGTCATCTGAAACGCTGCTAGGACTCCACGTTTTTTGACTTAGGAAGGTGTCTGTGTCATACCACCAGGAAATGGTTGCACGGTCGGGGCAGGGAGGGTGTCGTGGGCAGCGAGCCGGCGCGGAAGACTCGGCCACAATGCTACCCACCTCCCCAGCAGGGAGAGTGGGAGGGGCTTTAATTTTCATCCTTATGCTTTCCAGCGAGGTTTGAATTCTTTACAAACGATCATGTATTTCATTCTCGTAATTGGAAAAAAGCACAATGAAGACAGTTTCCATTTGGAGAAGAGCGAATTCAAAGAAGCACAAAGCATCTGGGGTGGGCGAGGAACAGCCCCTCCCAGGAGAGCGAGGCCTCGCTGGGCAAGGCCGTCCCGCCCCTGCCGCCGTCGGCACCTGTGGCTCTCACTGCTGCGCCCACAGCCTGCCGGCCCACCCCGACCCCCGCCAGCAGGCCTCCCTGCTCTACCCCAGGGCCCAGAGAGGAATCGGGATGTCCGGAGGAGGGAGAGGGGGCCAGGGTCACCACTGGGGCCGTTCTGGGGGTGCAGGGCAGAGCGTGCAAGGTTTCTGGAGCCGGACAAACCGGCCAGCAGCGTGTCGGTGGACAAGGGGCTCTGCCCGCTCTCCTGTCCAGTGACATGGGATGGAGCCTGACCTGCAGGGACTCCCTGAGTGGACACACAGGATGCGCAGAAAGGCAGAAGGTGACGTGAATCGTCGTTCTTAGGAGCACGGCTGCTGCCCTCCCAGGGTGTCGAGGCCCTGTTGGGAGGCGGACTCGAAGCAGCAGGAGACTTTGTGAATCGAGTCCAGGGCGGGTGAGGGCGAGGCCGCCCTGACCCCAGACCAGGAGGCAGCCCCCCGAGGCTGGCGGGCTCAGCCCTTCCCCCGATTCCTCGTTCACCAAAGAGCATTTCAAACTGAGGCACGTTCCGAAGCGTTTAACACTCGCTGAGCACCTACTGTGTGCCACACACCTTCACACAGGATTCATCTGGGCATCGGCCTCGTGGAAGAGCTGAGAGATGGCCGAAGTCACACCCAGAGTCAATGTCAGAGACCCCAGGGTCCCCGGTCCCAAAAGTATTAAGTTGGAAACCATCCCCAAGCCGGGACCTCTCTGCAGCCATGGTGAATCTGGGGCATTT
>PVKM010031089.1:0-16981 GCA_004027735.1 Carollia perspicillata | reverse complement strand
CTGAACTCAATCCACGGAGCTACACCAGCCAAGGCTGTTTTTGATTTATCGATGATAGATTTTGATTTATTTCTGACAGGCATGAGATGATAATATCTCATTGTAGTTTTAATTTTCATCTCTCTGATGATTAGTGATGTTGAGCATTTTTTCATATGTCTATTGTCCACCAGTATGTCCTCTATGGAGAAGTGTCAATTCAAGTCCTTTGCCCATTTAAACAATATTTTTAAATAAAAAAAAAGATTTTATTTATTTACTTTTATAGAGGGGGGAAGGGAGGGAGAAAGGAAGGGAGAAAAACATCAATGTGCGGTTGCCTCTCACGAGGCGCCCTCTACTTGGGACCTGGCCCACAACCCAGGCATGTGTTCTGACTGGGAATCGAACTGGCAACCCTTTGGTTCACAGGCCGGCACTCAATCCACTGAGCCACACCAGCCAGCCTTTGCCCATTTTTTAATTGGGTTGTTTGTCTTCTTGGTGTTGAGTTGTACACATTCTTTATATATTTTGGAAATTAACCCCTTATCAGATGTATTACTGGCAAATATGTTTGCCCTTTCAGTGGGTTCCCTTTTCATTTGGTTGATGGTTTCTTTTGCTGTGCAAAAGATTTTTAGTTTTATATAGTCCCATTTATTTTTTTCCTTTGTTTGCTTGTTGGGAAATTTTTGGTTACTGATTCAGTCTCCTCACTGGTAACCTATTGTTCAGATTTTCTATTTCTTTATGTTTCAGCCTTGGTAGTTTGTATGATTCTAGGAATTTATCCATTTCTTCCAGGTTGTCCAATTTGTTTTTGTGTAATTATTCATAGTAGTCTGTTTCAATCCTTTGTATCTCTGTGGTATCAGGTTTAACATTCTTTTTACATTTCTGATGTTATTTTTTGAGTCCTTTATTCTTGGTGAGTATAACTACTGGTTTGCCATTTTTATTTATCTTTTCAAAGACCCAGAACTTAGTTTCATTACTCTTTTCTTTTTGGTCTCTTTTTACTTATTTTTGCTTTGATCTGTCTTATTTATTTTGGGCTTTGTTTGTGTGTTTTTTTCCTAGTTCATAGAGGAGTAAACTTAAATGTTTATCTCAAATTTTTTTTGTTTCTTGAGGTAGGTATTTATTGCTGTGAACTTTCTTCTTATAACCATTTTTGCTGCATCTCATAAATTTGGTGTGTTATAGTTCCATTTTATTTGTCCCAAGGTGTTTAAAAAAATTTCTCCTTTGATCCATTGGTTATTCAGTACTATGTCTAATCTCCAAATATTTGTGAATTTTCCAGTTTTCTTCTTGTACTTGATATCTAGTGTTATACCATTGTGGTTGGAAAAATGCTTCATATGATTTCAGCCCTCTTAAATTTATAAAGACTTATTTTGCAGCCTAATATACTATCTGTACTTGAGAATATTCCAGTTACATTTGAGAAGAAAGTATATTCTGTTCCTTTTAGATAGAATGTTCTGTATATATCGCCCTGGCTGAGTGGCTTAGTTGGTTGCAGCATTGTCCTGTACACCAAAAGGTGGTAGGTTTAATTCCTGGTCAGGGCACACACCTAGGTTGTGGGTTTGATTCCTGGTCAGGCTGTGTACAGGAGGCAACCAATCTATGTTTTACTCTCACATTGATGTTTCTCTCTCTCTCTCTTAAATGGATAAATATATCATTGGGTAAGGGTTTAAAAATAAGAAGAAGAAAGAATATTCTGTATATACATGTATTAAGTTCATCTTGTTTAATGTGTCATTTGGAGTTGATGCTTCCTTACTGATTGTCCGTCTGGATGATTTATCCATTTATTTAAGTAGGGTTTTAAAGTCCCCTACTATCATTTTATTGCTGTCTATTTATCCATTTACATATATTAGTATTTGCTTTATATATTTAGGTACCACTATATTGGTGCATAAATATTTACAAATATTATATCTTGTTGGAATGATCCCTTTATCATTATGTAACGCACTTCTTTGTCTGTCATTATAGTGTTTGTTTTAAAGTTTATTTAGTCTAAGATAAGCATAGCTATCCCAACTTTTTTTTGTTTCCATTTGTATGCTTGGAACATCACTTTTCATCCCTTTATTTTCAGTCTTTGTGTGTCTCTACAGCTGACCTGAGTCTCTTGCAGGCAGCAAATAGAAGGGTCTTGTTTTTTTAAATCCATTCAGCCACTCTGTCTTTTTACTGGAGAATTTAGTGCATTTACATTTAAAGTAATTATTAATAGATGTGTGCTTATTGACATTTTAGTAATTGCTGTCTGGCTGTTTTGTAGTTTCCCAGTGCTTCTTCTCTTGCTCTCTTTGTGGTTTGATGATTTCCTTTATTTGCATGCTTGGATTCCCTTCGCTTTATCTTTTGTGTTTCTGCTATAGGATTTTGCTTTATGGTTATTATGAAGTTTATGTCCAGTAATGAATGTTTATAACAGTCTATTCAAAGTTTATAACAACTTAAGTTTGATTGTGTTCTAACGCTTTACATCAATCCTCGCCATTTTATGTTTCTGATGTCACATTTTACAGCTATTTATCTTGTGTATCCTTTCACTGTTAATTGTGGTTATAGTTATTTTTATTGTCTTTGTTTTTTTAACCTTTATATTAGCTATATAAGAGATTAGTTCACTACCTTTATTATACATTTACTTTTTCAATCAGATTTATTCTTTCATATGTTCTCCTGTTACTAATTAGTACCTGTTCTTTCTATCTTAAAGAAGTCTTTCTAACATTTCATGTAAGGATGGTTTAGTGTTGATGAACTCCTTTAATTGTTTGTGTGGAAAGCAATTTATCTCTTTTTCAATTCTGAATGACAGTTTTGACAGGTACAGTATACTTGGTTGGAAGTTTATATTTCCCAGCATTTTGAACATATCATGCCAGTCCCTTCTGGCCTACAGCGTCTCTGCTTAAAAAATTTGTCGATAAGCTCATTGGGGTTTTCTTATGACAAGTTCTATTTCTCTTGCTGTTTTTAGGATTCTCTCGTTGTCTTTAATTTTAGATATTTTGATTATAATGTGTCTTGGTGTGGGACTCTCTGGGGTCTTCATTTTGGAACTCTTTGGGCTTCCTGGACCTGGATGTCTGTTTCCTTCTCCAAGTTAGGGAAGTTTTTAGCTATTAGTTTTCAAATAATTTTTCTGAGGTTTCATCTTGTTCTTTTGTTTGGAACATATTCCTTTGTTTCTTCATTTTCTATGACTCTGTGTTGGTTTGTATGCTTTTGATGAAACAATCACCTCTCCCACTCTTGAAGAGTTGTCCTGGTGTAGCAGAAGCATCTTGCTGTTCAGCCCTCCCTAACTCTTTATTGTCTCTCAAACTTTTGTGATTGTCCTAGCAATGTATTTTACTTTTAATAGCTCCTAGTAGTTGAGGTTATACCAAGATCTGCTAGTGTCCCAAAGGGAATGATCTCAATAAGCATCTAAATTGAAGCTGATTGGAAACCAGACACTCAAGTAGCATTAAAAAAATTACACACACACACACACATACACGCACACATAGTCCTATGGGACTGCAAGTATAAGTCCTGCTGGCCACCAGAGCCAGGTAATCTGGAGGTGTCCCTGGATGGTAGTCACAGAAATAGGGTCTCCAGACAAGTATATAAACTCTTTTCTCAGTTACTGGTGAGCTGTAGTGAGGCAGAGGGAAAAATGCAAAGATATTGTCCATTAGCCTGTTCCCTAAGAATTGCTCCTCTGACCCCTGTGCATGCCAATCCTGAAGCCTTCCCCTCAGACTGAAGCTTTGGGACAAGCAAAGAGTCCTTTCTCATAAAAATATTGGGGATGTATTTCAATCTATTGTTTTTGCAGTGCCTTAGGGGTAGAAGCCTGCCGAGAACATTCTCTCAGATTGTTATAGTCCCATGGGACTCAGGATACAAGACCTCTTGGCCGCTAGAACCAGAGGTCAAGGGGTGTCCCCTGGGTGGTAGTGCAAAAATTAGGGCACCAGACATACAGAAGCGTTCCCCTCCAGGACATACAGGTGCTCTAGAGCGTGGCAGAGGGAGAGCACTAAGATAATGTTTGCTCTCTGAGGCCTATGGAAAGGGTTACAGTCAGCTCTCAGATCTGTGTTTCATTATAAGCCTGCCTCTGAGGCTGCACCTATGATTATTAGTTAATAGGGCTCTTTCACAGAGAGATTGAGCTTCTGAGCTGCTTTTTTCTTGTTATGCTCTGCGGGTGATAGCTGTTTAAGAACTCTTTTTCCATTGGTTATGTAGTCCTGTGGAACCCATGAGCATAAGCCCCACTGGCCACCAGAGCCAGGCCATGTAGAGTGTCTTCTGGCACTAATAGCAAAAATTGGGGCACCCGATAAGGGTATGAGCTGTTTACTCTGAGAAGCTGGAGTGAAGCAGGGGAGAGCACAAAGACAGCATCCGCTGGCCTCTGTTCCCTGAGAGCACTTCCTTGGGCCTCTACATATATGTTAAACCAGAAGCCAGATGACCCTCTAGTCAAAGCTCCTGGACCAGCAAATAAGTCTATTCACAGAAGGAACAGGAGTGTGTTTTAGTCTGTTGTCTGTGTAATGCGCAGGGGTGGTAGCTTGCCAGGAAATGTCTCTGTGATTGTTATAGTCCCTTGGGACCCAGGAATGGGAGCCCCCTGTGGTTATCAGAGCTAGGCAATCAAGGCAGCATTTCCTGGGTGATAGCTGCACAAATCAGGGTACGAGAGATGTTTAAAAACTCCCTTCTGGAAAATACTGTGCTCTGCAGTTCAGCAGAGGGACAGCACAAAGATGGTGCTTGCTGGCTGTAGCAAGGCAAAAGGGGAGTGTAAAGATGGTACTAGCTGGAAAAAGAAAAAAAATGTGCATATTGGCTAGAGTGAGTCCAAGGGAGAGCCCAAAGACGGCATCCACTGGCTAGAATGAGGCAGAGGGGGAGCATTAGATGAGATCCGCAGGAAAAAAAGAAGAAAAGATGGTACCTTCAGGCTAAAGCCAAGCAGAAAGAGAACATGACGATGGTGCCTACCAGTCTCTGTCCCTGGAGAGTGTTCTGGCAATCTCTTAGATGTGTGTGTTAAATTGGATGCCTACCCTTCAGCCCAATGCTTTAATATGAGCAGGCGAGCCTCTTTCACTTGAAGTCAGAGCACTATTTGCTGCCTCTGATCTAGGCCCTGGGGTGGGTGAGTCCAAGCCAGTGAGCACTTTAAGAGCCATTTCTCAGATCACTGTACTCTTGTGGGTATTGTGGATGTGAGCTCTGTCGGTTTTCAAAGCTAGATGCTTTGAGGGCTCATCTCTCAAGTCCAGTTCTTAAAAGCTGAGGTGCCTGATGTGGAGTTCAACACTTTGCTTCTCAGCGTTTGCTTTCCCTCTGGATTGTGGGTTGCTGCTCTGGAGGTGGGGTTTATGGTAAGATTATGGCCCAGCTTCTCCTGCCCCATTCAATGTGGTTTTCTTCTTATATGATGGGTAGTTGTTGCTCAGCCAATGATGTTTTTTTCAAGAGGAAATTGCTCCATAGGTAGCTGTAGACTTGCTATGTCCCTAGGAGAAGGTGAGTTAAGGATTTTCCTAAGTTGCCATCTTGAGCCAGAACCCATCCTTTTCCTTTTAAAAACAGTTTTTTATGTTGATACAATTTCAAACTAACAAAAATTCTGTGAGGATAGTACAAAATTTCTGTATATGTTTTTGCCCAGAAACCTCATTCAAGCTTTGCAGATTATTCTACTGTCTTTATAGCAAAAGCATCCAAGCCAAGATCACACACCCAGTCATCATGTTGCTCAATTTTCCTTAAATCTGAATCTGGTCTTCAGTCTCTTATTTATTTATTTTTATTATTATTATTTTTTTACTTAGGGCTCCCACTCACACCCCAAGTTTCTTTTCTTTTTTTAAATATATTTTTAAAGATTTTATTTATTTATTTTTAGAGAGAGGAGAAGGGAGGGAGAAAGAGAGAGAAAAACATCAATGTGTGGTTGCTCTCAATTGGCCCCCACTGGGGACCTGGTCACAACCCAGGCATGTGCCCTGACTGGGAATCAACTGGTGACCCTTTGGTTCAGCAGCCTGCGCTCAATCCACTGAGCTACACCAGCCAGAGCTGGTATTCAGTCTTTTTTAAAAAATTTATCTCTTTTTTTTTGCCCTCAGAATAAGCTCTATTTGGAAATTGATATGATTAATTTTTATTATGTTTTTGCACTTTTACTGATTGTATGTATCTATAAATGATACTATTTTACATTTTTAAACTACATAAATGTTACCATACAGATGTATCCTTTTACAATTAGGACTGATGTCTAATTCCTTTGTGTGTCTGTTGACTCTCATTTTTGGGGAGATTGTTTCCTTTTTTTGTCTTGTAGCTTTTTAAAAATTAACTCATTTTTAGTGATTTTTAAAAAATGTTTCTGTCAGGAAACCTAAAGTTACTACTGATCAGTGACCAATTTCTGGGCTCGAAAGTTCCAAAGTCATTCAGATATTGTAAAGTTGAAACCACAATCAGCAGGAGCACAAATCATAATTACATATTCTCTTGGAGGCCATTTTTTTTTCTCTTTTCAAGCTCATGCCAGGACAGGAAAGCCTCCTGGTCACCATGCTGTGCCAGGGGAGGGATTTTATCTGGTTCACCCTTTCACTGAGGCTGCAGAACTTCTCAGTTTTCTTCACAGAGCACTGGTATTATATATTATATTATATTATATTATATTATATTATATTATATTATATTATATTATATTATATTATATTATATTATATTATGTTTTTATATGAGGTGAGGGCATGAGGAGGGACTCGTCATTTTTAATCTCTGCTTGTACCGAGGGCCTAAAGTCTTATTTCTGGTTACCATATGGATTTAAAAATCCAGGCACCTTCTTCATCCCAGCCCGTCCTCACTCAAGACAAGGTTGTAGCATTTTCTTTCAGCTCTGAGGTGCAGTTCCTTCTTTATTTCTGTCACCTAAGTATTTCCTTGTGTCTTATGTAAGCTCAAAATGCATTAAAATACATATTTTGCACCCAGCATAACTAGGTGTTTGCAGTGGAAGAGTTTCCATGATATCTAGTCTGATTGTAATAGTTAGGGATCGATTGTGTTCACCTCAAGTAACAGAAACCTGAGTACGATGACCTACCCAACTTGGAACTTATTTTCTCACTTACTAATAAGTTTAGAGGTAAGCAGATTTATGTGTCTCTACTTTTCTATTCTTAGCATGTAGCTTTCATTCTCATATCTTAAGCTGTTTCCTGTACTTGTAGGCATCACATATATTTCTACAGCAGAAAAAGCTGAAAGGTAAAGGAAAAAAGATTATTTGTCACCTGAGTCCCCTTCCTTCCTTCCTTCCTTTTCATAAGCCCCACTGAGCAACTTTTATTTATATCTCATTGGCCAAGTCTGGGCCATGTCGTTCCTCGTAGATGCAACAGAGTTTGGTAAATGCACTTTGCCCTGTTAAGAAACACTTATATTTTTCCACAAGGCACTTTGTCATCCTGAACAAAACAAGTGTACTGTTAACAAGGAAGAAGGGCAGAATAGTTGGAAAACAAGTAATTATCAATATTCGCCATGCAGGAACTGAAAGTCTTCTGTGTTCTTTCTACTGTGCTACAACTTCCTTTCAGTTTTTAGGCCGATAAACGGGGCTGAAAACATAACTTGTGGGGCTCAGTGCAAAATGAGCCCCTTGCTGAAGAAGCAGGAGAAAAGTGCCATGGAAAGGTACTGAAATAAAAAACCTTTTTTCTTACTTTTAGGTTCTTTCAACTTCTCTAGTATTTTTTATTTGCTACTTAATGTCATTTTAAGCAAAAAAATAAAAATAAAAATTTAAGTTATCAGCCTGAATTTTACCATATATATTCATATTTTGCAATGCTGGTTTTAAAATGCAAATATAAGAGCACTGAACATGTAAGCACAATCATTGAAATTACATAGTTTACATTTCATAGAGTGCACATGTATCTGTATTTTGTTCTTACTAAAACAGTGAAAATACTGCACAAGTCTAACTTGAGTTTTAACATTTCATTTTTTGATACATGTACGTTCTACCAATTTTTTCTCCCTTTGGCTTACTGGTGAGTAATGAAGACTGAAAGGAAGAGGAACTCTGGACTGTCCTTTCCTTCTGTCATTATTTTCAGTGAAGTGTTTGGCAGCTTCCATGCCACTTACCTCGTGATCTCATTGGTGCTCTGGAATTCCCGTGCGTGGGGTATTGCCAACACTGTGTGAGTGGGTCGCCAAGGCCTAGCAGCGAGCACACATACCTGAAAGTGCTGATATGGAAAGATCTCCAAGATATATTAATAAAAAATGTACCGTGCAGAATCACATGTGAGTCCTCTTGTATAAGTAGAAAAGGAATGTGTTTGCTATGTATATATAAGTACATTGAACATGCATAACTTTTTACAGAAAAATAATTTTTAGAAACTATAGCATTCTTTGAGGGAAAAGTTCAGTGGAGTGAGGCAAGGGAAGGGTTGGAGGTTTTCATTTTTCATCTTTTTTTACTGCTTGGATTTTCAATCTGTATCCAAACATCATAGACACGAACAAAGCTGAAAGCAGCCAGCAACCCACATACCACCACGTAGAAACAGCCAGTGTCGGCGTCTGCTGGGGCTCTCTTTTCGGTGGGCATGCAGGTGAAGCATGAGTGAGAGAGAGATACAGACATAAAGAGAACAATCAGAGAAAGAGACAGTTATAAAAAGTACCAAATTAAGTTTACTTGAATTTAACAAAAACAAAAAGCTGCAGCGAAAGATGAATAGCTAAACCTCATATTATTTCTTCTCCACAGAGGCACTGAGTCTAAAAGATCCCTCTCGGAGTTATTAGATGAGGTTCCCCCCTCCTTTTTCAAACTGCCTGTTTCAATCTTAGACATTGTCTATTAACTTCTTATATTAAAGATGAAATAATGACACACTTTCCCCTTTTTCTTCCTATGAACTTATATTGCTTTTATTGTTTAAAATGAAAATATTTTCAGTAGGGAGTTAAACAGAGAGTCAGCATTAATGCCCAGCGTTAATGGATATTGTAGGAAAACAAACACTCTCATGTACTTTTGGGGGAAATATACAGCAATAAACACATTTGGAGTGGGAATTTGCATATTTATAAACATTCTAAATATATGTTTTTCAGCCCAGCAGTTCTGCGGGTGCAAGATAATTATACAAAGACATTTTGCAACATTGATTTTAATACTAAAAAGCTGGAAATAAGTGTTAATCAGTAAGAAAGTGGTTTTATGACATTTAGTACATTTATAATGTGGAATACTATATAATTGTTAAAAGAATTATGGAGATGAATATAAGCTGAAGTAGGAAAAATCTCTAAGTTATATTAAGAGAAATAAAACAGTCATATAACATATGTACAGTATGATTCCACTTACATATTCCTACACTCACATGGGCACAGAATGGAACATGCAGAGGAGACAGAGAGAGGAAAGGGACTAGTGGGATTAAAAGAAACTTACACAGTACATTTAAAAATTGCTTTTGTGTTTTACAAAGGGAATGTGTACATTGTACAGTATAAGGGAGAGGGGGAGGGGAAAAATGAAAAAAATAACTTTACTGTCTTCTCAAATATTTAGTATGCTAGGCAAAATTAATTAATTAATTAATTAATTTTGTCTAGTATTTCATGTTTAAGGATTAATATAATGATTAAATCTGCATTGCATTTCAAATTTAAAAAACAGACAAATCAGCTTTTGACACAATCTACATTGCTTGCTGTAGATATCAACCAACAAGCTGAAAATTTCCCTCACCTCAAAATGACATAATTTCTTTCTTATTATGCTTAGAATTTTGGAATGATTTAGTTCACTGTACTCTTTGATCCTGAGTAAAAGTGCAAGGTTCCTGGGAATATTATTCTTTTTCAAAGTGTTTCTAAAAATATCTTGCACTTTATACCCACATTTTCACTGGGAGTACTGAATCCACTATAAAATAAAGCTCAATTATAATTTTATTTTATATTTTAGTCATATAGGTTAGCCTACATTGTTGTAATTTTGGTTAATATAACTTATACTAGCAATAAACTTTCTATAAGGGAAGGTATGTATCAGCTATTCACTGATGCTTTGAAGTATGGGGGTAAGGAAACAAATCACCAAATGAAAGTAGCATAAGTTTAAATCCTTAAGGATGCACTTATGTGTTACCTACCAATTATATCAACAATCAAATACCTATTATGAACAAGCCCTATACTAAAATTGTTGGGGACATCAACCTTTATAAGACTATTGGAGACTTCTGGTCAAGATGGTGGTGCAGACAGACATGGCTCACCTCTTCACACAACCACATCAAAATTATAATTAAAATATAGAACAATCACCACTCAGAATGATGAGAAATTGAGTTGAATGGAAGTCCAACAACTATGGAATTAAACTATATCCATCACTGGTAGGAGGGGTGTAGATGTGAGATAGGCTGGTCCCTCATCCACGTGTAGTGGATAAAAATTCAAGAGGGATACCTTAGGAGCAAGGAGTCCCAGCCCCACACCAGTCTCCCCAGCCCAGGGTGCCAGTGCCAGGAAGATAAGTCTCTACAACTTCTAGTTGCAAAACCCATCGGGGATTGAGTTTATGGAATAAATTGCTGGAGCCCCAAGCAGTTCCTCTTAAAAAACCCACACAGAAACTCGCCTACTTAGTCAGACTCACTCCCTCTGATATACAACACTGGGATAGCAACTTGAAAGGCACTAATGGCATACAAGGAGAAACTGAAGTGTCTGGCATCAAGGTGAGTAGAGGCCACTGTCCTTTTCTAAACCCTCTCCTGATAGAGCCGCCTGGCAAGCTGGTGCCATATCTGAGATTCCATCAACCTGGCTAACATTGTTTGACCTGCCCTGAATATCCCCAGAGACTCTGCCCCACCCAACTTACAGGCCCACCCAAGCTGTTTTTCCATATGAATGGCTGGTCTTGGCTCATGCTGTACAACTTCCTGAATCCTAACAAACAAACAGCAGCTGGTCTCAGTGAGTCCCAGGTCCAGCACTAGTTGCTGCTAGCCTAGATTCATAACTTAGCTTCTCTTGGAAATCTCCAAGCCCAGCATAATCTGAGATGGCCTGCTAGCAGCCATCTCAGATTGTGTTATAGGTCAGGTAGGTTGGCCCTGGACAAACACAGATGAGGGCTGACCTTGGCCTGCACTACCCAAGAAATCCCAGGGCCTATGCACCTAGTGGATAGCTATAGACCACATCAGAGTACCACCACCCTGCACCTGCATAGCTGATTCTCCATGTGGGGTGAGGTTGGTTGTCATAGCCAATGCTTGCAGATGACTGGCCTGGGTATATTCCTCCCATTGATTTGCCAACAGCAACCAAAGCTCAACTACAAAAGGATGGTGTTCTCAGCCCAAACAAAGGGTGCACCGCAAGAACCCAACTTGGGTGATGGGGTGCTGTGCCACCAGACCCTAGAGGACACTTACTTCACCTAGACCACACTACCAAGACATACAGTCAGAGCAGCTCTACCTAATACACAAAAGCAAACACAGGGAGGCTGCTAAAATGAGAAGACAAAGAAACATGGCCCAAATGAAAGAATAAATCAAAACTCTAGAAAAAGAGCTAAATGAAGTGGAGATAAGCAATCTATCAGAGGTAGAGTCCAAAACACTGGTTATAAAGATGCTCAAGGAATTTAGTGAGGACCTCAACAGCATAGAAAAGTTACAGTCAGAAACAAAGAATACACTAATTTAAATAAGGAACAATCTACAAGGAAACAACAGTAGATAAAGCTGAGAATCAAATCAATGATTTGGAACATAAGGAAGAAAAAAACAACCACTCAGAACAACAAGAAGGAAAAAGAATCCAAAAAAATGAGGATACTGTAAGCAGCTTCTGGGACAATTCAAGTGTTCCAATGTTCACATCATAGGGGTGCCAGAAGGAGAAGAGAAAGAACAAGAAGTTGGAAATCTATTTGAAAAAATCATTTGCTGAAGGAAATAGATATGCAAGTCCAGGAAGCACAAAGAGGCCCAATTATGATGGATGCAAAGAGACCCACTCCAAGACATATCATAATTAAAATGCCAAAGGTTAAAGATAAAGAGAGAATCTTAAGCCTGGCTAGTGTGGCTCAGTAGATTGAATCCTGGCCTATGAACCAAAGGGTTGCCAGTTCGATTCCCAGTTAGGGCATATGCCTGGGTTGCAGGCCAGGTCCCCAGTAGGGGGTTCATGAGAGGCAACCACACACTGATGTTTCTATTACTCTCTTTGTCCTTCCCTTCTTCTCTCTCTAAAAATAAATACATAAAATCTTTAAGAGAGAATCTTAAAAGCGGCAAGAGAAAAGCAGTTAGTTACCTACCAGGGAGTTCCCCAAAGACTGTCAGCTGATTTCTCAAAAGTAACTTTGCAGGCTAGAAGGGATTGGCAAGAAATATTCAAAGTCATGAAAAGCAGGGATCTACAGGCAAGATTGCTCTACCCAGAAAGGTATCATTTAGTATTGCAGGGCTGATAAAGAGCTTCTCAGACATGAAAAGACTAAAGGAGTTCATCATCATTAAGGTGTTATTATATAAAATGTTAAAGGGACTTATTTAAGAAAAGCAAGATCAAAACTATGAATAATAAAATGGCAAAAATATATATCTATCAACATTTGAATCTAAAAAACAAACTAAGCAAATGCAAACAAGAAGAACAGAGATAATCATGGATATGGAGAGCATTTTGATGGTTGCCAGATTGGAGGGGAGTGTGGGTGACTGAGTGAAGGGGTGAGGGGATTAAGAAGTACAAGTAGGTAGCTACAGAATAGCCATGGGGATGTAAAGTACAGTATAGGAAATGGAGAAGCCAAAGAACTTATACACATGACCCATAGATATGAACAATGGCGTGAGGATTGTCTGAGGGAGTGGGGAGTGCTGGGTGGAAGGGGGCAGAACGGATAAGTCAGGACAACTCACAGCATAGTAAATAAAGTATGATTTAAAAAAGACCGTCTCCTCTGTTAAAGCACTGGCACACATGAGATATTATGGAAAGTCAAATCTAAGAAAGTCCAGCTTTGAAGGCACTCAAGTGGTTGTGGTAGTTAAGGATATTTGAAGTCCTGCTGAGAAGCACAAACATGATCCAGGTTTTGTGAAAGATGTCATCTAGTTTTGTTCACCTGCAAAGAAAATACTCTGTATTGTTAAGTATTAATTGAGTAGAACAGATAAGTGCTATAGAAAGTCACAGAAAGGATACATTGTTTACTCCACTTCTCACTCAGTAGTCAGGAGACATGAGATGCTTGATAATGTCTAGAAGGCAACTGGAGACATGAAATTAAAGCTTGGGAGAGGATACTGGATTAAAGGTACAGACTTTGGAGTCATTTGCATAGGTATAATAGATAAGATTTCCATTAGAAGATTTAAAGAGTGAGATGGAAAGGAAGATTAAAGCCTAAAGAAAATAGCTAGACACTGTGAAAATAAGAGCAGACATATACATACATATATATTTATTATATATTTAATGATTATAGATAATAATTAAATAAAAATCTTATGGACTGATTAATAGTTTATTAGATACAGATGAAAAGATATTAGTAAATGGAAGATCATTTTCAGGAAATTATATAGAAGGCCATGTGGACAAGTAGGAAATTAAAAGCACGAATTTAAAAAAATGAAGATAGCCCTGGCTGGTGTAGCTCAGTGGATTGAGCATGGGCCTGTAAACCAAAGGGTTGCTGGTTCGATTCCCAGTCAGGGCACATGCCTGGGTTGTGGGCCAGGTCCTCAGTAGGGTGTGTGCAATAGGCAACCACACATTTAGTTTCTCTCCCTCTCTTTCTCCTTCTGTTCCCCTTTCTCTACAAATAAATAAATAAAACCTTAAAAAAATGAAGATAGATAAAGTTCAATATATTATTCAATAAGATTTCCAGAAAGCAAGATAAGAAAGAAGAAGAGGAAAAAAGTAATGGTTGATAATTTTCCAGAATTGATGCAATAATGCTTCAAAGTCAATAATTAGGAGTCTCAGGCAGAATAAATAAAAAGAAAGACATACTAGGCACATTGCAGTGAAATTGTAGTACTACAAAGACACAGATAAAATCTAGAAAGGAATAACATATAAAAGACAGGTTACCTGCAAATAAATTACTATTAAATAGAACAGTATCAGAGTTCTAAAAATAGTAGAAGCCAGAAGTTAAATAGTATCTTCAAAGGGCTGAGGAAAAAACTCCAATAAATTTAGAATTTAATATGCAACTAAAACTATCCATTGAAAGTTCCAAAAATGGTACTTTTTGGACAGACTGAAAAAATTTACCTCTCATAGACTGTCATTGAAAGACTAAAATATTCACATCATAGTAATGTTGTTTAAAGATGTATTCATACATATTATATGTGTATTTCTGTGATACCTATACAATACACATCATTGGCAAAATGATAAAAACAGGAACGAAAAAGAGGAACGCACCATTCAAAACAGTGATTATCTTTGGGAGAAGGGACGAAAATGGATTTGGAGCTTCATTTGTATTACGTAAGCTAGTGTACATGGGCATTCATAATTTTTTAGACTCTTTTGTCCATTTTTAAAAAGGACAAAAGAGGTTTAAGAAAAGAATGGTCTACAATATTAAATACTGCACCAGAAAATGAGAATAGGAAATTCCACAGATTTGAATATTGAAAGGCCACTGAATATGCTCCCGAGTATTGTTGCCCTGGAGAAGGGGTAATGGAAACATTCTTTCCAGCCTGCCGCTCTACATCTGCTTCTATCATTTCTCCTCTCCTGCTAAAACAAAGAGATGTCCTTCTGCCCATCCAAGGTGAGTCCTTTCCCTGTGTGTTCCGGATTCTACCTCTCTTACCATTTTAGAACCTACCTAGTTATCCCTTTTCTTCCCTATATACTTTTCTCCCTTTCTATAAGTTCCTTACAAGCATTTAACATGCTTAAGTCTTTCCTATTTTGAACTCCTCCCAAATTGCTGCATGACCAACTACCTCCTCTACTAACTCTTACAACCCTTTTCCAACCACTGTCTTATTTACTTCCTTCCCATGTCAGTTAAATATTTTAATGGAAGTATCTCCAAGTACTGTTTCGATATCTGTTCCTCCCATTTATCTCTGAAATGACTCTAATGCAGCTTATTCCCCCCACTCCACAAAAATCACTCTCCTTAAGGTTACCAATGATTTCTCTTTCTTGATCTTTTACTATTAATTGGTATCCTGCATCACTTCCTCTTCATCCATAATTGTACTAAATGCAGTATTTATTTATCATTTTCCATATGCTAAGCACTGTATTAAGCATTTTATATGCACTGTTTCCTTCTTGAAACGTCTCTTCCTTTGGCTTCCATGACATAACACTCCTCTGAGTTTCTTTCTACTTCTAAAGTAGATACTCTAAAATCTTTATTCATCTTTATTTCTTGGGCCTTTATGATAAAGCTCCTCAAGGCATCACCCTTATTTCTCTACTCTTCTCACTCCACAGATAATTGCGTCCATTCATAGGCACCTATCTATATACAGATGACTCCCTGTATTTTATTTTCATTTCATCTATTTTATTTTTATTTTATCTATTAGTATTTCAGCATGTAAATCTTTAAAATATAACTTTTTTGATTAAACATAACCACAATATAATTATCATACCTAAAACAAAATGGACAATAATTTCTTAATATTAGCAAATATCCAGTCAGTGAGAAACTTTCTGTTTATCTTATATACCAGGTCCGTCTGGAGAAAGTCCAACCATTGTTAATATAACAAGAATGGTTTCCATGGCATTGATGTAACCTGGCAGCCAAGGAGAGTGGACTGGAATGCGCATGCGTGAATAATGATGACTTCACTGTACTAGTCAGTGGGGGCCATAGATGCTGTTGGGTGAGCATGTGTACTGTGTGGCTGTTGCATTCAAAATGACTGAGTGAGTGGAGCAATGAACCTCCATCAAATTTTGCATTAAGTGTGAACATTCCTCCATGGAAACTATTCATCTGATTCAGAAGGCCACAGCTATGGGCAACTGGTGACTGGCAGCTTCATTGCGACAATGTGCCTGTACATGTATCACATCTCGTGCAGAGTTTTTGGTGAAATGTCAAATCACCCAGGGGACTCAGCTCCACTACAGCCCAGATTTGTTGCCTGTGACTTCTGGATTTTCCCAAAACTAAAATCACCTTTGAAAGTGAAGAGATTTCAGACTGTCGGTGTGATTTAGGAAAATATGCTGGGGCAGTTGATGGTGATTGGGAGAACTGTGTGAGGTCCCAAGGTGCCTACTTTGAAGGGGACTGAGGCATCATTATCCTATGTACAATGTTTCTTGTGTCTTGTACCTTTTTCAACAAATGTCTCTATTTTTCATATTACATGAATGTATACTTTCTGTACAGGCCTCACATATCATGAAACTTTCCAAATTTCAAAAATTAAAGTTCTAATTAAGTTACTCTTTTGATTACAAGCCATTAGTGGTTCTCAGCACTCTTAGAATAAAGACCAAAATCTGTAAACTGTCTTACAGACCTTGAATAATTTCCCTGGTTTATTTAGTCTGTGCAGTCAATAGAATCAAATCTAGAGATATAAACTGTTTCACATTTATTATCTCAAGTTGACATTCAACTGATATAATATTAAGTCAAACAGGGAACTGAACCATTATGATAAAATTTGCATCTTTTGGGGTTTGCTTTAACCAAAAGGAGGGAGTTGAGATAATATTAATGAGGGAAATGACGCAGGCCTGGCTCAGTTAAGGTGTAGACACTAATGGAAGAGCCTTCATTGGCACTGTTATCGTTGGCCAGCCTGCCACCCATGCTCCATAGCAAACTCTCAGGGTTTGGGAAAAA
>PVKM010031088.1:0-16972 GCA_004027735.1 Carollia perspicillata | reverse complement strand
GTCTCATGGCAATGGAGACAGGGGAAAGCTATGTAAATACTACAAATCCCAAATCCACGTTAAAAATAAGTATTTGGATTGAAATGATATTCATAGTTGTCAATTAGACTGAAAATTCCTCCTTGATGTAAACTCTTATGAATCCAGTTAATTGCCCCAGGAAGCTGGTACCTAGTTTGGGGGCTGGAATGGAATTAAACTGGCAATCAAAATAATCAGAGGACTCGAGAAAAAAGGTTCAGCCCTGGCCTGGTGACTCAGTTGGATGGAGCATCACCCAGTCCCATACACCAAAGGGCCGTGGGTTCCATCCTTTGTCAGGGCACACACCTAGGTTGCAGGCTTGATCCCTAGTTGGGGTGCAAATGGGAGACAACTAATCAATGTTTCTTTCACATCGTTGTTTCTGTCTCCCTTTCTCTCCCTCCCTCACCCCTTTCTTCGCTCTCAAAAAATCAATAAAAACATACCCTCAGGTGAGAATTAAAAGAAGAAAAAAGGGGTTCAGTAAGCTGTTCTTGGTTTTCCCCAGCTTATGAAATCTGCTTGTAGAGCAAACTACTCAGTTTCAACTCAAGGTAGGGAAAAAATAGCCAGAGTGAGTATATACTGTTTCTATTTGTTGTTGTTGTTGTTGTTATTATTATTATTATTAGTTTTGATGCTTCTCTTTCATACTGCTGCTTTTCCTGAGCGTCAGGTGTTTCCTGGCTGGTTGGTAACATTTACTATCAAGCCATTAAAAACCGCAGTATGGGAGTATGTGTCTGGCATAGGTTTCCGCGGCAACCGCAGAGGTTGGCTTCCTGGAAGGCCTTTGCCAGGGTGAGTGCCTTGGCAGCAGCTCCCTGCAAGTGAGATGCTCAGGGGACTTTGCCCAGAAGGTCACTGAGGGTGGAAGCAGACACCCCCCTGCCCCCCACACCCACACATGCTCTAATCAGCATGAATACTTGAGAAAAACCCAACAGACTCTTCGATAGCAAGCAGCATGAGATATATTACACATTTTATTTCAAAGTAATGTTATTCTATCAATGAGAGGATTTTACAGCTGTTTCCTTGTTTTAGTAGACAATTTTGCATTTTTCATAATGTGAGTAAACTTAATGTTCACCGTGAAGAGGGTTTCACATAATTACCACTCGGGTGCTTCCAAGTAGTCTCCTTTCATACATGTCCTGAGTTCAATGCGGGTGCTAGACTCTTCAAATCAGGTGCAAGTGAAAATGACCTATGAATTTTTTTTAATTTCAATAATTATTAAAAAGCAAAATGAGCTTCAGTACATGTTACACATTTTACTGGCCCTAGATTCAAAAAAATAGAAGACGTAACATAGGTTGCTAATCTACCGTATGAATTAAATCCAAAGCAACGTTAAGAAGCATCAGTTACCATACACGGGTGAAAGATCTCAGAGAGAGCCAAGGGGGAGTTCTGGTTTGCAGAGGGATGCCCTGAGGCACTGTGTGCTGGGATTCACATTGAGGAGTGCGATTAAACGAAAAGAGTAGAGAGGGATCCCTTTGTCTTTCTGCCGAAACAATGGGCTCTTTATCATCAAATGGTTGAACTCACCAGTTACTTAATGCATGGAAACCTACAATTTCCCAAAGCTCTTTGACCGTATTGAGAAATGCTTAATTGAATTTATGTAATCTATGGAAACCATCAACAGCAGGGTTTTCCCATCCGAAGGCACCAGGTAGCACGAAGAGTGAAACAAGAGATGTGCAATGAAACTGCTGTGCCTTAAGGAGCAGTCAGCAGGCCTCAGAAAGCACGAGGATAATGGCATGGCGGGTAAAAAAGAGATCCGGACACAGTGAGAAAAACTCAGTCGGATTTCTCCTGAATGCCCCTCCCTCTTCTCCATTTCCCACCTGCCCCCATGCCACAAAGGGGGTCGAAAGGAGTTAGGCCCATACACCCTACTGTGACCCCGCAGAGATGGAGGGCACACAGCTGACAGAATGCATTTTTGTGAAGCTTTTGCACGTGTTCTCATTTCTTCCAAAAAGATGTTTCATTTCCCCCACCATTCAAAGGCTACAAGAATGGTTCTGTCCCTGTCCTCAATAATGTACAGTGCGGCTGAGGAGTCCATCGGCCAGCACAGTGAGGGATGAGAAGTTATGGGACAGAACCTAACTCAAATTGGGGTGCAGGGTGGGGAGGGCGACGGGCTACGGCTGCAGTTTTCTTTAGGAAAGCTTTTCCACATTGATTCTGGCAAGGTTAGCAGGGTGATAACAGCATTGCAGAGACAGGGGATGGAAACCACAACAGAGAAAGTACAGCCCCCTAGAGGCACCGAAAGGCATGCAGTATTGCTAAGATAGTTTCGTAAATGATTTGAGAAAGGCCAAGCCTTCTGAAAACAAAGCAGGGGCCAGACTTCAGATCCCATTGCAAGACATGGAAAGGATTTGAGCCTTAACCTCTACTTAACGAGGGAGCCACTGAAGGCTGTGAAAAAAGTTTAATTTTATGATCAGTGTTCAGTGAAGTTTCAATCAAACATTACTCTGACGACAGCGGGAGAGTATCTGTCAAAGACTGAGACCAGTTAAGAGGCAGGAAGAAATGTTGTAAACATGATTAGATACCGAGAAGCTGGGTGCAGGGTGATGAATATCTACGCATCCACACACCTTCAATGTTTTCTTTAAAGTTTTATTTATTTTATGCTTAGAGGGAGGGGAAGGAGAAAGAGAGGGAGAGAAACATCATTGTGTGGTTGCCTCTTGCATGCCCCCTCCTGGCAACCTGGCCGACAACCCAGGCACGTGCCCTGACGGGGAGTCAAACCGGGGACCCTTTTGTTCACAGGCCAGTGCTTGGTCCACTGAGCCACACCAGCCAGGGCCACATTCCCTCAGCGTTTTTAGCAGCCAGACCACAGACATCCTGAAAACAGCTCATTTCAGTTCTCCAGAGCTACAGGTGCATGTGCTTCTGCCCTACATTAAAAACCCACTTGATACACCTCTTCCTGTTATCACCTGTACAGTATCTACACCACTCTCGAGATCTTTGAATTGATACGTGTCCACATTTGGATCTGAATTTTGGCTTTGCCCCATAGACATTATCTTTTGAAAGACTTGTAGCCCCATGGGCTCTCCAGCTAACCCTTTCATACTCAATGCGCCAGGTCAGGGAGGCGGCTGTATGGGTAATGGCAGGAGTAATAGAGAAAATGATGTAATGATTTAGGGATGGGTAGGGCATCGGTGAATGAGAGGTGGTGATTTTTACGTGGAGGCAGGAGAAAGGAGCTACCTTCCACAGTACTGCCTATGACAGCACGATAGGAGATGGCACCTTTAAATGATTTAGAAAATACAGAAAGTGTGGGCATCATAACCCAAGTAAGGAGAATACATTCACTTTTGCAGATGTCGAGACACAACTGTCTTTGGGATACCTAATGGCAGTTTCCCAAATAACAGTTAATTAACTGCAGCTATGGAAAGAGAGTTGGGACTAATAAACCCATTCACAGCAGTTGAAACTGTAGCAATGGATGAAATCATTCTGATGAATTACAGAAAATAAGCAGAGGAGAAATTCCACACGTGGACGTCAAATTCTGGAAGCATGAGCAAAGAAAAGGGAGCACGGACGAAGGGCCTCAGAAGGCAAAGGCGGGTGTTCGGAGGGAGACTGATCATCCGCATCGTCTGTAAGTGGCATGCACACTGCCACATGTTCACGGGGACAGGTGGAAATTGCATTGGCGATGTATAACGGGAGGGTGGTGTTCTGTACAAGTGCTCAGGGTGGATGTTAGATTACATGGGAAGCGAGGAAAGGAAGAATTACAGGCTGTTCTTTAGATGAGCGTGACTGTGTTGATAAGGTTAAAAAAACGGCTGAAATTTTTGTAATTAAAAATATTCTTGTTTTATACTGAGGAGATTCATCTAGCCATGAGACAGAGATTGAAAATTTGGAAGACAGAAAGAGTAAATGTTTCATCGGTCTTAAGCCTAAAATAAGTGGTGATAATAAGAGGCACACCATTAACCCATTTGCTCATTCAGTCATTGAGTACCTACCGCATACTAGACACTATACCAACCACTTGGATATAGACATTAAGAAGACACCTATAAAATTAATGAGGAATTAATAATGAGAAATAAAATTTTTAAACCAGAAATGTTTAGTACGGGTGTTACAAAAGTGAAGTGTGAGAAATCAGGCTGTATAACCTCATTTCTATCAAAAACTTCACAATCAGTAACTTTATCTTAGAATGGTGCCGAAGAAGACAAGTTGGAGCCGTGCATTTCTCCCTGCACCGAGGTTCCGTCCATCACAGTCTCGGGACGATGTACAGTTATGTACAGAAACTTCTAAAATCATTTTTAAATGTCTAAAATAACTGCTGGCCCCAAATTACTATGATGAGTGAACAGATGGGCGGCAGCATGGAGGAGCTGTGCGCGGTGAGTGAAAACAGTCAATGTTAGCAAACAACATCCGTGGTAACAAGTCTGGAAAAACCCCAAGAGGACATTTCCATCATTGGTGGGTAAACACTGGCCAGGAGTGACGATCAGCAGAAGCTTCTTCGGACTGGATGGTGCCCACGCTGCAGAACGTGTTCCAGAAAACGTCTCACTCAGCTCCCTGCTCCTGGAAAACACGTCCTCCAGGCAGCTTTTCTTTATGAAGTCCTGAGAGCTTACCTTTGGGCTGCTCGTGTAGAATGTAGGTCCCAAATCACATACTAGTCTTTTTAGATTCCTGACGGAGGTAACAGGAAAAAAAAAATCAATCCTGAATTAATGGGAATTAGTAGAATAACCCTCAAAAGCCAAAAACTCATTTTGTTTAGAAGTAAAATGTGAGTAGAAGAGAGATCATTGCATGGCCACATGTATTGCAGCATTCTTCACAATAGCCAAAAGGTAGAATCCGCCTAAATGTCCATCAACAGATGAGTGGATAAAAACAATGTGACAGGTACATACAATGGAACATTAATAAAGAAGGAAATCATGTCCTATGCTACAACACGGATGAACCTTTGGGACACTATGCTAAGTGAAATAAACCAGTCACAAAGAGGCAAATACTGGATGATTCTTCTTAGATGAGGTGTTGAAGGTAGTCAGATTCATAGAAACAGGAAGTGGAGCAGTGGTCTCCAGAGGCTGGGCAGAAGAGAAAGGGGATTGTTTAATTGGTAGAGAGTTTCGGCCACAAGACAAAAAAGTTCTGGAGATCTGCTTCACCCATGTAAGTAACATAACACCATCAACGATACATTTAAATGGCTAAGATGATAAATTGTATATGTTTTTTACCACAATTGAAACTAAAAATTCCACATGAACTACTAAGGGAATGAAGACCAGCCCAGGCCTGGGGTCAAGACAAAGAGATACTACTGACAATGACTTCAATTGCACGACCAAGGGCTCCAGCAGTTAAGTGTCTACACAACACAACAAAGAATTAAATGATACCAATGTAGGAACTCCAGAGTGACCCCCCACCAAAGGCACTGGGTATATTTCATGACCCACTAATTTCCTGCCAGAGACATAGAGTCCTTCTCATAGACACAGCCATGAACTTGGGGAGGGTAAAGGAGAATGAGAGAAAAGTGAAATGTTAAAGATTTTACTGGGAAAAAAAACAACAACCCATCAGTTATCCCAAAGCAATCATTTAAAATCTACTAGGGAGTTGTATTTTAAAGAGGCTCAATATTTAAACCAAAGGGAAACAACTGAGACTGAAAGAAACTCAACCCTCAACTGGCAATTCTAAATTACTCAGCCACCTGCTGAGATGTTGTCTTATAAGCAAGACCGTGGTCATGTCAGAGAACAAAACTGCGTTTTCTGTGGATGCCATCGTTGCAGCGTACATTAAAATGAGCATTCCTTTTCTCAGTTTTGGCTAAGACCTCTAGACAGTGGCCATCAATCATGCTCACGTTGCAAAACAGGGTGTGACTCCACCAAAGCAGAGTTTGCCTTTGTGACCACTAGAAGACCTGCCTCTCCTCTTTAAAAATGTCTGGGAGAGTATTAAACGGGAGTTATTCATGGGAGAGAGATCGGTGTGCTGTTGCCCTCCTGCTACACCTCCATGAATTTGCCAGGATTCACACTGTGCCTGGGTCAGGTGGTGAATGGCTCCTCGGATCCACCTGAAGTCCTGGGGTGTGGTCTTCGTCAGTTTGAGCTGCTATAACAAGATGCAATGGACTAACTGGGTGGCTTATACAACACACCGGAGGCTGAGAAATCCAAGATCAAGTGCCAGCAGATTTGATGTCTGGTAAAGGTTCTCTTCTCTTTTGCTGAATCCTCACATGGGGGAGTGAAGAGAGAGGACACTCAGGGCTCTTCATCCGCTCCTAAGGGCACCATTCCCATCACGGGGGCTCCACCCTCATGCCCTTGTCCAAAAGTAATCATCACCCCAAGTCCCCACCTCCAAATGCCATTTCACTGGGGATTGCAGCTTCAAGATATGGATTTCGAGGAAACACAAACACTCAGTCCACAGCAGGTATCTACTCTGGGGGATATTTACTGGTCAAATTTGACCCTCTGTCATAACCTGCTGACACCTTGCCTTAGAGCCCTTGCCCCTCTCCCTGACATGCATTTGAGTCTTGTTCATACTGAGTCCTGATATGGCAGAAGGGCAGAGAGATCATGGGCCAGTCTAGGGTTCGTCTTGATCCTGTCCAGGAAGACTAATTGGAAAGCCTGGCTGCCGTCCAGACAAGGGGTAAATCTGCTGAGTGCTAGGAGTCTAAGGGGAGACACAGGTGGCTGGCCACAGTGTTACCGCCCTGCATCTCCAGCCTCTTCACCAGAATGTCGTCCAGGCTTTGATTTCCTGACTGTGGGAGGGTGCGTGCTCTACGTGACACCAGAAATAAGACAATGGGGACAAGGGGCACCACTCGGCAGGCACTGCGATTGAGCATCACCACTTACTTGGTTGCAGGGGGAAGATGTGTGTGTGCCCCCTCCTGTCACACCTGCATTAGGACAGCTGGCATTTCTCGCTCTCTCTGCCACTAACAGAGCTGGAAGGAGGGAAAATAGCTGCATCAAGAAAATAACAACGATTACTGAAGCAGAGAGTTCACCACGGCCCCCAAAGAAATAACTGATAGGTTGAAAATAGCTGGCAATGTCTACCCTGTGAGTTAGTGTAGACTATCCCAATTAAAAAGGGAAATACTTAATACTTCAATGGTTATTCCAAATACACCTATTACATCGAATAGGTCTGTATGAATATGAAGTAGTTTGTTCCCAGGAAAGCACTGAGGACCGCTTTGCACAGCACTAGAAATGGCCTTGAATGCCAAAATGTTTCTTCAAAAACCCCAAAGCTATTTGCTAAACATTTCGCCTGAAAAAATATTCCCACAAAGTTTCATAAATTGACTACTTAAACTGACTGCCCACAGATGAAGCAAAATAGTGGTTTAAGCCAGAGCTATTTGTGCATTCCTTTACATAAAATTACATCTAGAAATAGAACATCTGGAAATTAAAGATTTATATTAAAATATGCAAATGTTAGCTGAAATTTCTTTGCATTAAGTGGAAAATGCATATATTCAGAGAGAAAGCACATGAGAAATCAATTATCCAAAAAGTGGCTGGTATGGCATCCTAAATTTTTACATGGGTTGTGGACAAACCAGTTAGGGCAACTTTAAAATGACAATTTTAAAATTTAGCCCATATTTACATATTTAACAAGCAAATACCAAGACTGTCGGTTTAGGAATTTGGACCCAGAATCAGCATGTCCCAGATTAGTGGTAAGAAAACATCAGGATGTCTGAGTGATCTAGGGCGTTAGACTCAAGCTCCACTTCCCAAATAGAGGTGAGAATGCAACTTACTTATTTCACAAGATAACAGTCAGGTACCACGCAGATAGAAGCACAAGGATATTTTAATGAGCGTAATGGATTACGAGGCACTGAGCACTCTCGCTCACAAAGCACAAACGATACAATGTACAAGACCCGAATTCTTGGGCTACCTCCCAGAGGAGTCACACGGGATAAGAACTTCACCAGCTCCACGTATTTTAAAGAAATTTGTACTGTTCTTCTTTGCCACCCAAGCCCAGAATCACACTTCGGATGATTGTACCACTTATACCATGGTTTTGCCTCTTAACTGTTACACTCTCCTTCGATTTTCATGTGCCTGTTTGTTCTCTGTGAACTCATTTAGTTTCCCAGCCTCTAGCCCACTGCGTCCCATACCAAGCCATGGAAAAACTGCCGCAGTCCCTGCTTCTCCGCCCTGCCAGGACTAATGGCCCCGGTATTCTCTGATCCGGCACAACCTGGAACCCATCAAGTCCTTAGTCCTTCCCTGAAAGTTCCCAGTTCTGGAGCCAGCATACTGAAAGGTGGAGAATTTTTTGGAGTGCAACAGACCAGGATTATACCTGCCCTTGTACTGAGCGAAGTTTCTTGCCGTCACTCATCTCTATAATTTACAGGTTGCCAGAGATGTAGCAGAGATGAGCTGTGATGAGGTCGTGTACGCATTCTGCAGTCTTTGATATAGGGCAGCCGCTCAATGAATGTCAGCACTTTCTACTTCCTTTTTAAATTGCCAGGATGCTCACCACAAGGAGGACCAAGCACCCATGCTGTGGCCGACAAGTGCATGGCTTTCAGTGAGAGCACTGTACTTGGTGCTGTCCGTAAAAACATGTGCATTGGATTAGGAACCTCTGACTACCTTCAGATGTCGCATCAGAGCTCTTCTTCCTCCAGCGTCTTACCTTTTGTCAGCAGTACGTCCCCTCAGCGAGCGCTGTGGATTCAGAGTTTTTGGAGATCATCAGGGCAACCTTCAGAGCATGTGGTTTCTCCCTGCTCCCACCCAGCGCCTCCAATTAGCCACATCATCTTCTGGTGCTGGTGTCTCTGAAGCTACTGGGCAAGTGCTGAATGTTAAGGAATCCGTGTTTATTAAGAAACACACTTTCTTTTCCAATGATTGTCACAGCTCCTTTCTTCAAAATCACAACAATTGAACGTATACGGCATCAGGAAACGGAATCACGTCTGAAGTTCAGATGTTTCGATAGTTTACAATATTTACATAATCCATGGTAGGTATGAATACAGATCAGCAGTGAGTCCTATGTTTATATTCATAAGGTTTATTTCTGAGCATTGAAAATACAGACCATCGTATACATTTGGGGCCTTTAAAATGCCATTTTCAAAGGTATAAGTACATTTAAACTGCAGGTATGATTTCGAGGATAGTCAAAAACTAGATTTTTGTTCTTTTACGTTTAAGTTCATGCATGGTTGCATACCAACTGGAAACATTCTGCAGACCTGGTCTGCATGTATAGCCTGGGGCCTGTGTATGGCCTTTTGACATGTTGCCTTCTGGTATTCTCCTTAATTCACGATGCTAAAAGGCCAACAGCTCTTTACATGCACTTGTGAGGAGTTAGTGACTGTAATGAAAATCGCAGCCTTACTCTCGGCTGCACGGGCCGATGCAAGTATGTGTGGCCGAATGTAGCATGGCTGGGAGGAAAAATAATGCTTTGCTTTCAGGAATTTGACCGTCTTTGACCTTTACTTAAGTTTCAGAGGTCTATGGATTTTTTGCCATTGCGAGAGAAAGGGAAGGGCTCTAAATGATGGCTTCAGATGGAAAAAGCAGGCACTGCCTGGGTCCGCGTTTTGAACCAGCGCCTGTTTTCTTCTCTGATTATGGAGAAGCACCACATTTCATAAGTTTACAAGCAGACGCTACGTGGAGTGTGACCAGCTACCCAGCACATTCTGTGTATGCCTCCCGCGATGCTTTCGTGCTTGACCAGTTATGCCTTTCCTTCCCTGGATTATCTAACCACGAAAAGACCAAGACTACTATAATTAAATAAGTATATTCCTAATGGCAATTTAGGAAATGAAAGCAGCCATCCATTTATGATTATAAGCCATCATAAATCATGTGACTATTTTTCTTCTAGAAATCTGCACAAACCTTAATGACCTCACTATATATAGTATTCTGGAAGAATAAGATGTTGTATTTTGTATCCTCTCTCTGATAGCGGCCATGTAAGCCAAAAGAACAGAAGGATTTTTTAAAAAGTAAGAAACACTATAAAGAATTAGCATCCCAATACAGGGCTATCTGAGTGAAATGGAAGAAGTACAAAGAGCAAAAACTTCATCTTCCAATTTCTGTGAAAAGGGCAGTGTCCTCAGAGCCTAAGGAAAAATACTCTAATTGGAAGAGTGAGGTCAAGGGGGTGTTAAAATGCCATGTGAGAAATGGAGAACATGGCTTTAGAAAACTCATGAGGGAGAGAGGTGGGGGGATAGAGAGAGAAAGAGATTAATTTTATGGCATAAACTCATATTTGTCATAAGGATAACAAGAAGCTTTTCTTTCCAACTTAGCACTATCTTTAAAAACTCTCCATTGGCCAAATGGAGAACTGTGGGCAGGAAGCATTTAAATGTTCTCCTCCTGGAGAGCTGGGCAGGAGCAGAGCTAACCTGGCAACACAGTGGGAAACCAAGCTCTCCTGACTCCTGTCTGAACTTCTTTGCATTATGTCATATTGCCAAGGACTCCACACTTGTGTAATTACACCAGGCAAGGATACGTTGGTTAAGGTCTTTCCCCCAAATACAGTGTATCAGTGCTAAATTGGTGCATTCGAATGATTTTTTCTGAAAACACAGTCAAGATGCCAACTAAAACATTTAAATTGCCACATAAATGATGTAGGATGCTACATTAAAAAAACAACAAACAAACAAACAAACAAACAAAAAAACAAGATGCATAAAGAACCAAGCCTCAAAAGTAGTGTTAGTGAATAAATTTTACCATTTCAATTTAACAAATGTATCCAAAACTTTAAAATATAGGCTATAGAGTAAGTCTGAACAACAAATAAGATATAATCCCTGACTTCAAATTACTGTCATCCACACATATAGATTTCTATCATTTTTTAAAAACTTTGGGAAGAAACATTAATTTTCTGTCCAAGGGGTGGTTTAATATAGGGTTCAGCTTTTCCTCCTTTCCCAGTTGTGTAATGCAAATGGCACTAAAAGTACAATAGGAAAATATTGAGTTGAATCCTAGCAACGTGTGATCTTAGTCAAATCCTGTAACCTTGTTCATTTTCAAATCATTCATTGGTAAAGACTGATAATGCTTGCCTTGAAAGCTTATGAAAATAAAATATTATATAATATCCCTGTGTAAACCATAATATGCTATAAAAATGTATTAGCTCATATAAGTTAGGTGGCATTTGCATCTAAATCACAGAGGCCTGTTTGTAGAAATCACCCCATGCTAGTACCTGGGGCAAATGCAGAGGGATCATCCATACCGCATATCTACCTGGAGCCAGGGGCCGTACCAGTGATCATGAACACGTCATGTCAACTGTGCCTCAATCTCGACAGACTTTCAAGGTAGGCGGAGTGTAATAAGCCTGAGGGTCAAAGCGACTAGGTGATATCTCTGAGCTGACAACACTAGAAGGCAGCAGAATCACGTCAGTCATTTCTAGCTGAAAGGACTTTGTTCTTTTCATAACACCATGTGGTCTCATCAATTTGTATTGACTAAATCTCTTAAAGTTTATAATTTGTAAAAGACTTTAAAACTGTGGCAAAATATACATGACATAAAAGTTATAAAAGTTAACATCTTAACCATTTTCAAGTGTATAGCTACATGAGGTACATTCACATTGTTGGCAACTGTCACCAAGTCCCAAGTACCAGAAACTTTTGATCACGCCAAACAGAAACTGTACATATTTAAACTCCCCATTTCCTCCTCCCCCAGCCCGTGGAAACCCCAGTTGTACTTTGTGTTTCTATTAATTTGTCTACTCTAGGTACAGCATGTAAGTGAAATCATACACGATTTCTCCTTTTGTGATTGTTTTATTTCACCTCGCATATGTCCTGAAGGGTCATCTATGTGGTAGCACATGTCAGAATTCCTTTCTTTGGAAGGCTGCATAATATCCCCTTTTATTTTTATACCACATCTTCTAATTCATTCATCAGTCCCTGATACTTGCGTTTCTACCCTGTTTTGGCAATTGTGCGTGATGCTGCTGTGAACGTGGGTTTATAACGATCTCTTTGAGTCCCTGCTTTCAACTCTTTAAAGTGTATTCTCAGAAGTAGAACTGCTGGATAATATGGTGGTTCTGTCTTTAATACTTTGAGGAGCCACCAAAGTATCACACCCTGTTTTCTATTGCAGCTGCACTTTACAATCTCACCAACGCTACCAATTCCTCTACATCTTCACTACTAGTTGTTATGATCTGTGTTTTTTTTTTTAAGCAACCTTCCTAATGGATGTAAGGTGGTGTCTCACTATGGTTTTGATTTGCATTTGCCTAGTGATTAATAAAGCTAAACATTTTTCCTTGTGCTTATTAAACATTTGTACATCTTTGGATAAATGTCTTTTCAAGTTCTTTGCCCACTCTTTAACTGGATTGTTTTTGGTTGTTGAGTTGTTGGAGTTCTTTTTGTATTCTACCTTTTATCAGGTAGATGATTCGCAAATATTTTCTCCCATTCTGTGGGTTGCCTTTTCACTCCGTTGTGTCTCTTGATGTGCAGAAATGTTAAATTTTGGTGTAATCCAATTTTTCTTTGCTGTCTGTGCTCTTAGCGTCATAGCCAAGAAATGCCTACAGAATGCAGGGTGTGAAGTTTCACTTGTGTGTCTTCATTGAAGAGGCTTATAAGCTCAACTCTTACGTTAGGTCTCTGATGTATTTTGAGTTAATTTTTGTATACGGTGTAAAGTAAGGTTCCAGCTTCATTCTTTTGCATGTGAATACCCACTTTTCCCAGCACCACTCATTGAAGACTGTATTTCCTTTTGTCTATTGAAAGGTTTTGATACCCGTGCTGAAGATGACTTGACTGTACATGTGAGGGTTTATTTCTGGGCTCTCTATGCTACTCCACCGGTCTTACGTCTGTCATTGTGCCAGCGCCACACCGCTTTGTTACTGTAGCTCTGAAATAAGGGTTGAAATCAGGAAACGTGAGACTTCCAACTTCGTTTTTACTTTTCAAGATTGTTTTAGTTATTTGGGTTCCTTTCCATTTTCATATACAGTGTAGGATGAATTTTTATATTTCTTCAAAAACTCATTGGGATTTTGATGATAACTGAATTAAATCTATAGATCACTTTACATAGTATTATCATCTTAACAATATTAAATATGGCAAACAGAGAACATGTTTCCATGTACTTGTGTCTCCCTTAACTTCTTCCAGCAACACTTCATCGTTTTGGTGTACAAGTCTTTTACCACCTTGGTTAAGTTTATTCTTAAGCATTTCTTTTTTATGCTAATATAAATGGAATTGTTTTTTGTTTTTGTTATAGAATTGTTTATTTTTACTGTAGAGAAATGCAACTGATTTGAGTGTTCATTTTGTATCCTGCAACTTTGCCTAATTTGTTTATTAGTTCTTCATAGTTTTTGTCATTGTGTTGAACTCTTCAGCGTTTTCTACATATAAGATGATGTCATCTGTGAACAGAAGTAATTGTATTTCTTCCTTTCAATTGGGATCACTTTTATTTCTTTTTTCTTGAATTAATTGCTCTGGCTAGGACTTAGGCCTCATTGTCTTGTTCTTGATCTTTTACTTTTGAGTATGACGCTAACTGTGGGTTTCTTGTAGATGGATTTTATTATATTGAGGTAGTTCCCTTCTAATCCTCCTTTGTAAATTGTTTTTATTCTGAAAGGCTGTTGACTTTTGTCAAATCCTTTGTTTGTATCGATTACGGTGATCAAGTGATTTTTTCTTCCTTCTTTCTGTTAATGTGGTGTATTACCTTGATTGATTTTCCTATGATGAACCATTGTTGCACTGCAGATATAAATCCCACTTTGTTTTTTGGTGTAAAAACCTTTTAATGAGCTCTGGAATTCTGTCTGACAGGATTTTTTTGAGAACTATTACTTTCATATTTAGCAGGGATATTGGTTCATAATTGTATTTTCCTGTAGTGTCTTTAACTTTGATATCAGAGGGTGGCAGGCCTAATAGAATGATTTCGGAAGCATTCGCTCCTCTTTAAGTTTTTTTGGAAGCGTTTGAGGAGGATTAGTGATAATTCTTCTTTAAATGTTTGGTAAAATTCAAGAGGAAAATCATCTGTTCCTGGACTTTTTTATGTCAAAAAGTTTTTAATTACAGGCTTAATTTCCATATTATTCATCAGTCCATTCATATTCTCTACTTCACCATAATTCGGCCTTGGTCGTTTTGTGCATTTCATCTAGGTTGTGCAATATGTTGACGTACAATTGTTCATAGTACTTCCTTGTAATCCTTTTTATTTTTACAAAAGTATTAGTATGTTTCTCTTTTATTTCTGATTTCAGTTGAGTCCTCTCTTTTTAAAAAAATCAATCTCGGTAACTATTTTCCAATTTTGTTGATCTTTTCAAAGAACCAACTAGTTGTTTCAAGGGTTCACTGACAATTATATTAACTTTACTATTTTTTTGCTTTTATTTAAATCTATTAGCTTAAAATATATCACCAGGACAAAATAAAAATATAGATTGATGGAACAGACATAATCACTCTAGCCAGTGGCACACCCAGGAACTAATAGGAGTGTTTATTTTCTACTTAGAAATGATTCCATCACCCAATATGCAGTATATGCGGTTTTCTAAACCCATTGTTAGAATCTACGCCATCACATTGCATATTAAGTTCTGGCATGGTAAGATCTAGGCTGTTGAAAAAGTAAAATCGAGATGTATTGGATATGATTATGTTAAAGAGGTAGCTGGGGCCATGGGAATCATCAAACTTCCTTGATAGGTAGGTCGCTGGGAAGAGAAGGGACCCACAAGTTAGACAGGGGTTCCGGGAAAGGTGGTCCCTTAAGGAAGCCTGAAGGTATACAACGTATCCATGGATGGGGGGTGCAGACGGAACTAAGCTCACCTCTGCCCGTTCCCGGCGCAGCCTCAGTAGCGCTTTTCTCAACAACAATTGACTTATTCCTGTGTGAAGCCAATTTGTATTCCGGGGCAGTTTCTCTTCAGGATTTTATAGACAGCATTTTCCAGGATAAAATGAGCTGTTATAGATTAAGTATTATATAGCCAAATCTGCACAGCACCTTTTAAAAATCAGGCAAGCCTCCATCTGTGTGGGCATGTGCCAAATCTGCCATTTACCTTGGTAGTTGTCAGAGGATTTCCAGACTGTTAGCAGGGTTGGCAATCGTTTAATTAACACTGAAGCTTGTAAATCAAAGTGAAGACTTGCATGTATCCTGTGAGACTTACGCTCTTCACTGCTAAGAATAATTACCTCTGGAGGGACCTAAAAATTGAAAACCAAGAGCGTAAATTTGGCTAATTTGACAATAGTTGTTACATCTGGTAATTACCTTCTTTTAAAAAATACATAAAATATTTTATTATTACAATCAGCTGAGAGAAATTTTATAGAATTGGGAATATTGATACTTTTAATTTCAAGTCCTCCGTACCTGGATCCTGCTCGTATTACCAGCAGCTGTATTGAAAAGTAGAGCTTTTTTTTTTTGCTTTTTTTATTCTCTTATAAAATTATACAATCATTTGATTAGGGAGGAGATTAGTGTGTCTCTTGTTTGCTTTGAGGAAACCTATTCCTTTCAATATTGTCTCATTTAAAAAGCTCTTCAATAACAACCACCAAAAATAATTGCAGCTTCTTTTTCCCTAAATGGTATGAAGTCACTCTAAGATCAATTTTGTGCTTTTCTTATTAGGCAAATAGTCTTCTTTCTTAATATTTGAGCGCATTTCTCTTTACTTCTTTGAGATTTACATAGTCAAATATGTAGACCTCATGGCACTGTGCCTCTTTTTACCAACAGGGGGTGCCAGTGCCCGTGAAATGCAGGCGCTTAGGCCACCCCAGAGCCCAAAGTTCGACACAAGTGAAACGCATGTGAGGAAGATCGGCCTGTTCATGGATCACCTTCCTCTTCGGTCCTGCTCTTTCTTCTTATTCAGCGGTGCAGTTGTTGGTACCGCCCTTCTCCCATTCACCAAACCCAAGCTCAGCATCACTTCTTCCCCTCTGGGGCTCATATCTGACTTATCTAACATGGGATTTTTTTGGGTATTCATGTCCATGTTGCCATTGTCCTCAGTGGCCCATGATTGGCCTGTTACAGGATTTAACAGGTGTCCTTATTGCTTAAGGGCCCCTTAATAAACTCCTGTCTCCAGTCAATTCTTCACACCCTTGGCATGGGCTCTCCCTGGCCCTCAGTTCTTAGCCTTGATTGATTTGTCTCGTTTCTGTCCTATAGGTAGGCACAGTGTATTTACATGTTCAAATCAATTGCCAACAATGAAAATATTATCTTGACTTTTAGAAAAATCTCAGCTTGTTTAAGGGCTGGAATTAGGCATCCTACCTTTTCCACAACCTAAATTAAACCTATCCCAAATTTAAGGCTTTACTACAGATTCGACCTCTCAAGGGCAAGGGATGTCTGAGTAGCTTATTCCACGGAAGAAGCAGAAAACGTGAGATTGCATAAACATCATTGCAGGTTGGGTCAAAGAAGAAACATGGGAAGAAGTGAAGACAAGACGTTATGTTTTCTAATCAATAATTTAAGTCGTTCTCACTCCAGGTGGGGTAAATAGGAAAGAAGATAATTGTAGCCAGGAGAATTACTCCATGGATATGTACTCACAGACTCATGAATTCAGGAACCTGAGCTTCTGCTAATGATCACCTTCCCCAAAGGTCTTTCTTAACCACTGTGTCTGAAGTCGCCTGCAGCCTGCCCCTGTCACTCCAGTATAGCCACTATAATTATTGTGCTTGACTTGTGTGCTTATTGTCCCCTTCACAGCA
>PVKM010031087.1:0-16973 GCA_004027735.1 Carollia perspicillata | reverse complement strand
CTTACAGCTGTAGGGTACAGGAGAGGATACATAGAGCTCACACAGTCTTAACTGCCCGAGACTAGAAATGACACATCCCGTCTACTCACCTTCTCGTTGGCAAGAATCCCAGTTACTCTAATTACCCTTGGACACATGAATCCCCTGGGGCCTAGAAAGTGTGGTCTCCCTGGAAGTTTAACTTGCAGGCCTATTTAAACAAAAAGGGATCAGAAGGCTATGGGGGTGGTCCATGGCATGCAGGGAAAGAAACCCAGCCAGGCTTCTCCCAGCACTGGGAGCAGGCACTGACCAGCATCAGGATCCATGGAAGCTCCTCTGTCCTTCTGTGGGGCCACAGGGCTCTCTTCTCTACTGAGGGTGACCAACTCATCCTGTTGTGACTTTTTTATTTTAGCACTGACAGTCCTGTGGCTTGGGAGCCCTCTCAGTCCTAGACAAACCATGGTAGTTGGTGACCTTGTCGTTTCTTCTCTTTGCATGGTGCCTCCCATTCTCAGCCTTTCCCTCCTGATAGAATTCTTTCCTCTCTGTGCATGGGGCACAAAGTTGCTGCTCTAGGCTGGGCTCCACGTCCCTCCAGTTTCAGTATATCAAACCACATAACTAATGCATATCCTCAATCCTAGTTCCAAATTTTCAGGAGGGAAAACTTGATTGCTCTATATTAAGTCTAACACCCACCCTGGTTGGACAGAATAATTGTGGCCTTTAAGTGAATCCCTCTAAGTGAAGAGATAAGGCAGAAAAAGGGAGGTGAGATCCAGCACAAACCCTAAATAGCGCCATTGCATGACCTATCAGGAGCTTTTCCCTGTAACCACATAAAAGACAAAAATAGAAGAGACTATAGTTATCTTGCCAAAGGACAGTGCACCTGGGATTATAGCTCTCCCCAGCCCCTCCCCTGAACTCCAGCACACATGGAATCCTTCATACATTAGCTAAGGGGGTGGGCCCCCAAGATTCCTGCCAGTATTGTGTGCACCTGTATAATCCCCACCTGGGGTGTGGGTGAGACCTGGAAACACAGTGAGGGAGTCATTCCTGTGATTGGTTTAAATGGCAAAGGTGATCAGATGCTCCCGCATTACTACTACTGAAAGATGCTCCTAGCAGACTGGGGAGAGACTCTCTTACTGGCTTGGAAGAAGGAAGCTGCCTTGTTGTGAGGCCCACATGACTGGGACCTGGGAGCTGCCTCTAACCGCTGAGCATGACCCACAACAGAAAGGCAGCAAGAGCACAGGGATCCCATCAGAAGACCACAAGGAACCAAATTCTGTCAGTTACTCGAATGAGTTTGGCCAAGAACCCCAGAATCAGATGGGATTGCTGCCTCACCCACACCTTGAGTTAAGCCTGATGAAAACCCAGCTATGGCCTCTATCTGGACTTCTGATCTACTAAAACTGTGAGATTAAAAAATTCATATTGTTTTAAATTACTAAATTTGCAGTAATTTGTTACACAGCAACAGAAAACAAACATATCTAACTTAAGAAAAATTATGGGGTATTAAGCATGCTTAGGGGAGTGAGTTTCAAATGTTCAATCTCAAATCAAGTCTCTACATGAACAAAATATTAAATAAGCCCCCATTTAACTGCTTTACTCCAGAGTCCAGCTGTCCTGGTCGGCCCCCATCCCCCACCACCTAACCCTCACAGGCTGGGGCTGGGGCAAGGAGAGCTTTCCCTCTGTGGGGACAATGAGGGGGAAGTGGGCAGCCATTCAGCTTTAGGGATGAGAAGGGCTTAATGCCGGTTTCACTTTCAACATTTGGATTTATGTAGAGAATTAATAGCAGCCAGTTGGCAAGGGTGACAGGATCCCAGTACCCCCATTCATCATTAGTAGACGTACAAACTGGATCAGCTTTCAGCGTACAACTTGCAAGATCTAGTAAACTGCAAAATGCATATATCCTTTAATTCAGCAATTTCTCTTTTCAGAACTTACCCTACAGAAATTTTAACACAGAGCCCAACTATATATGTACTAAGATGTTCACTGCAGCATTGTTTGCAAAAGAAGAAAAAAATGGGCAATAACCTACGTGCCTATTAATAAGAAATTTGTTAAATAAACTGTGGTACACTGACACTGGAAAACTATTCGGCCATTGAAAAAATAAGGTTTATTTATATGTGTTGTGACATTTCCATGTCGTATCTATGATCTATTGCTAAGGGGGAAAAGCAAGTTGCAGAACACCATAACGTATCATTTTTGTTAAGAGTAATTACATACACTGCGGGGGTGGACTGGGATGAGAGTAAAAGACAGAAAACTGTACTTGAACAACAATTAAAATAAATTTTTTTAAATAAAAAATATATTTTTAAAAAACAAAACAAAAAAGAGTAATTATATATTTATATGTTTAAATGTGCATAGAAAACATGGACAAATGTAAACCAAATTTTTAGAAACAGTTATTTCTTGAATTAGGGCAAAGTTTCTTTTTTATATATACTCCTAGATTATGTTACACAATGGGAAATGTTCAATATTATACATTTCTGTATTATTAGAAAAATTTACTATATGCTTTTGTTAATTTATAATAAAATAAAACAATAAATATGTTTTTAAAAATTGGATCAAATACCCCCAGATCCTTCATCTCTCATCTGAGGAACTGATGCTAGTCACCCATGCTTGGAGCTCACAGTCTGACCAGGGCTTCCACAGGCCCGGAGAGCTGTCATCAGGTACACACACAGAGATTCGTCACAAGGCCTGATGGGCAGGGGAGAATTAACTTCACCCAAAAGAGGTCAGGCCTTTACCCTCAGCTACTGGGAGGAGAACTCAAGGCCCTTGGAATGTCTTGACAGCAGTATCTTTGTGTGCTGGGGACTTTGGCCACCAGACAGTTGAAAAGCGTCATTTATGGTGGGGACTCTGGGCCATATGGCATCAGCTCTACCTCCAAAAGGGCTAGAGACTAAAGGTCAGCCTTCCAGGGAGTGTGTGGTGGAGCCCTGTAAAATCCCTGGACCCCAAAGGCTCAGGTCACACATCCCTGACTGGCAGTACACCCAGTATGTCGTCACAGATCTACAGCAGAAAAGTCACACCGTCTGAGTCCATAGGGAGAGAACATAGTGGGAACACTATGTTCGATGCCTTTCCTGGCCTCTGTCCTCTGCACTTCTATCCTTGCATGACTGAAATCTGTATTGTTGACTTTAATAAACCAGAACTGTGAGTATAACACCTTTCAGTGACTTCTCTGAATTCTCGTAGTGGATCATTGAACCTGAGGGAGTTTAAGGATCCCTTGTCCCAAACTTCCAGTTGTTGTCACAAGTGGGGGCAGTCCTATGGGTGGATGTTTCCTTCTGACATCACAGTTGGCTAAAACTTTTGGCAGCCCATGAAGAAAGGACCAGCTGGCAGAGGACCCAACTCAGAGGCACAGGAAAGGTGACTGCCTTGGGTCTCAGGACATTGCTGCTCATAATATTTTTAGCTAGAATACTGGCTGTGTGCCAAGAGCCCTGGGTTCTAGCCCCAGCTCTGTTACTTACAAGCTATATGCAGGCAATAGAAATTGCCTATGAATGCTCCTGGCCCCTTCCAAGGTGAACACCATTACACAGGCTTGATGCCTTCAAAGCTCCCTTCCCACCCTCAGACAAGGTTACAGATATCCTAGGAATGAGAGCCCTGCTCCATTCTACACACTGTGTGAAGAAGCCTCCCAGCTTCTGTCTCCCTGGAGCCTTCCGAACTTCAGTATTGTCTCCTTTGCTTCTTACCTCTAATGTATCCCTATTTAAATTTGCCCATCTGCTCAGAACACCCTTCTTGGTTCTTACATCCATCTTCAACCCTGGATGCTTTCTTTCCTCACGTCATTCCCAGAATTCTGTAGGGCCAGGACAAGGGTGAGGCAAGTGAGGCACCTAGGATAAAAATTTTAATGAGGTGTCAAGATCTGCGTGACCCTTGCACTTGCATGACCCTGAGGGTCCTTCTATTTTGTGCCCTGAGTTTCTCATTTGCATCATCCTCATCCCAGCCCTGAATTCCAGCCCTGAATCCCAGCTTGGGTTCGTCTTCTTGCCCCTTCCATTCCTTCCCCTTGATCCAGAGGGTTTTTAGCCATCATCATATCTTACCATTTTTTTAAAGACTCCACTCACACCAGTGGTCCCCCAGCCTCCTTCCAATGAACAAAGTTCCTTCCAGCCTCCAGGGCTTCAAATATGCCATTCGTCTGCCTGGAATGCAACCTAAATCCCTCATGAGTTCTCCTCAGCCCTCTGGTCTCAGCTCAAATATACCTCCACAGAAAAATCCTTTATAATTCCCCAGAATAAGTCAGATATCTGGTTATACACTCTCACAGAACATTGCACCCCTCCTTTATAGCATGTTTCACAATGGCAATTAATTATGTGTGCAATTATTTGGTTAATGGGCACCAGACTCTACATTACATGAAGCTAGGTTTATCAGTCAGAGTCCTGGCAGGAAACAGATGGTGTGTTCTAGTGGGGTCATTGATTTTGAGAGTTTGAGGGAGCAAGAGTGTGGAGCCATTAGTTCTCCTAGGCCTAAAGGGGCCAGGAGGAGAGAGTGGTTACTAAAACCTGGAGAGTACTGTGGTTGCACTTAGGAGAAACGGGAGCTGTAGCCCTGGGCAGAGGAATGCAGACCCTGCCAGCTTACAGCCCAGCAGTGAGGGAGCCAGGGAAGCAATGTCTCAGCCTCTACCTCCTCTCACCTCCAAGCTCCTGCCTCCCATTAGCCAAACCTAACTGAAAAGGAAAGGGGCAGGCAGCCCAGGTGATACAGTCCTTACAGGTCATCCTGGAGGGCACAGGACAGGGTGGATGAGGATGGAGAGTGGACCTGGAGGGGTAAATTAAGATGCCCAGCACAGCAGGACCGTGTTTATCTGACCCATCCCTGAATCTCTAATGTATAGCCCAGTTCCTACCACCAAGTAGGTACTTAGGAAATGCTGGTGTTGTATGAAGAAATGAGCACAGGAGAGAATGAATCCCTCCCTCACCTGCATCCTAGGGATATTGTAAAAATCAAATGAGGGCAGATGCAGGAAATTCTTCTGTGAACCATGAAGTAGCAAATAAACAGAAACGATTATCATTCCTACTCTGATTCTTCTTCCTTTTGTGAGGTCAGTCTCTGAAAGAGGGTCACAACACCCAAAAGGAGCCAACTGGCTGTATTTCTTTTCTTAGCTGGGCAGCTCCAGGGTCCTGTTGGTCAGAGCAACTGACCTAAAGGCATCCTTGGATCATGAACTTGCCCTCTGTGCAGCAGTAGCTCTTGGTAAGAATGCATCTATACCACAGGGGCACTTATGTTTTCTTTATTGAGTTAAAAATAAATAATGACATTTTCTGGCAGCAAAATGCTGTCATACCTGAGGACTAAATGTTCATTGCAACTTTATTAAAAATATATTAGATAAATTGAAGAGCTATGCTCTCCAGCCAGCTGACAAAGCCACTGCCTCCCTGTAGATATTTTGTTTTTGTATTAAGAAAGTTGTCACAAGTAATTTGGACTGGAGCGTGTAGTTATAGACTGCCAAATGTTGATTAATTAAGCTCATGTTTGGATTAGTTCTGCCTGATAGTTTCATTAGGGAAAATGAATGAAAATGTAGAATAAAGTAACAAAGGGGAAGAGAAAGCAGCATCCTGTGAGACCCAAGACAAAGAGACACACCCTGTATCCATTGGTGTGTCATGTGTGTTTGTGTGCACATGCATACATGTGTGTGTTTCAAGTATCCCAGCGGAGTATGGGTCCATGGCTGGAAGGATTGATTACAATAAGTTAATATGAATTCTACTCCTGGTATCAGCTCCCTTACTGATCCAGCCTTCGGCCTTGACATTTCTCTGTGCAACCACTGCCTCAAGTCAAATTTCCAAATGTTCATTAAGCCTTCAGTCATTGATCCAGAAGTCTCCCAGCTTCCCAGCTGACCATCCATGTGACCCTTAGGATAGCCAAGCACAGCCTGACAAGGAAGGCAGGGGGGTTCATTCACTTGCTCAGAACCTGGCAGAAATCCTGGGTGAAAGACAAGATTCTCAGAGAAGCAAGAAGATACTTTCCCCAAGCTCAAGGGAGTCAACATTAATGAAAATGTGAGTTGACCCCAAATGTCATATCCTTTTAGGAAATTGTATTGTTGCTAATGCTTAACTCAGATAACCAAAAATTAGCATTTTTAGGAGTTTGGATGAATGCCTGTAGTTTTTTCCCTTATAAATTCTTTCATGTTGACATTAATATCAAGCATTAATGTTCATCCCTGAGCTGTTCATCTCACAAGAGAGACAAAGGACATGCTCCTCACCCTTAAATTTTTTTAATTTTAGACTGTAAGATTCACCATACGGGAAAGTGAGTTTCTTATATGTCTTACTAGCACCACCTACCCAGACAGCATGCTCTGTATTTTTCAGCTATATCTACTTTTTTCAATTTCTTAAATGCATCATGCTGTCTTTCATTGTTAGGATTTTGTCCATGCTGTTCCCACTGCCTGGAACAGCTTCCTCCCAACCTCACCATCCCATCCCCAGTTCTCCTGGACAATTCCTACTCATCCTGCAGGTTTCATATAACCTTAAATGTCACTTTTTCTAGGATGCCTTCCTAAATGACAGATACCCAGACTATGTACGCCATCCTAATTTCGTGCTCAAAGCACCCTGTGCTTCTCCTTCGCAGGAGTCACCACATCTCATTGTTATTGCTTATTCAATTGTCCATCTTCCCCTCCACACCACAGCATGAGGAAAAGAGGGCATTTGTTGGGTTTGCAATATCCTCAGTTTTTAGCATATCATGTAATAGAAGCAAATAAATGGAGAGAATGGAATGAAAAGAACAGCAACCAAGTATCAAGATGATTTCCACCGGTATGAACGGTAGAAATCTTGGCAAGCTGTCTTTCTCAACACACAGCTCCTCATCTGTAAAGTGGGAATAGTACATAAGATAGCCATCTGGCACCCACTGATGTCCAGGACTGATGTCCAGACTGAGCTGATTGGCCAAGCAGGTGTTCCCTTGCCTCCTCACTGCTCCAGGTGAAGCAGCATGCTGGAGCAGAGAGAATGACATCCCAGGGACAGTCTCTGCTAAAGTCAAGAGCAGGGAGCAAAGGTGAATGATACAAACCCACCCTTCCCCATATCCTAGAGCTCTTAGGGGCTCCAATTAGCAGGCCTTTGCCAACTGCCAAACAACATCAGAAGAGAGGTGTTATTATTTAAGACAATCAATGAATATATATGTTCAACAAACAGTGCCTTACAACAAACAGTGGCCAGATGAATAAAATTTTGCTCTGGCCTGAAGAAGATATACTATGACATACAAGAGATATAAATAGATTATATAGATATAGACACAGATGCAGGCTAAGGGAATAGGATCTACATACATGTTAATAGGCTATAAAAAGTTAGTTGGTGAGTATGGCCAGTAGGCTATACAATTTGGGACTTGTTTCGATAAAGCTAATCATCTTCTCTCCCTCCCCCTCTCCAGTTATTTTCATTTTTCCCACCTAAGAGGACTTTAACAACTCCTCCATGGAGGCCTTCGCATAGGAAGATGGACCCTTGACCTTGACAGTGGGTTTCTTCACTTCTCATCTGTCCTCCTCACTTCTCTCTGGACTACACAATTCTCACGTAGGCTCTGACAACTGCATGTTCCTTCCATGGTCTTCTGGTGAAGACCAGTTGGCTAATTTCTATCTCAAAGTGTAACTTTATGCATGGTTTTGTGGTGTGGATGGGGACTGGAGGGATGCAGCAATTAAGGACTGCAGCCTCTGCACAGCCTCACCAGCTTTAAAGTAGTCAGGAGAATAATGCCCTCTACCTCCACCTGTTCCTCTGTCCATTTCCCCCTGGGACCCTACTGCCATCTACAGTTTCAAATGGGGGAAGGGAACAAACAAACAAGAAACAACTCCCTGGCTGATGTGGCTCAGTTGATTGAGCACCTACCTGCAAACCGAAAGGTCATTGGTTCAATTCCTGGTCAGGGCACATGCCTGGGTCATGACCAGGTCCCCGACTGTGGTTGTGTGAGAGGCACCTGATTGATGTAGTTCTGGCACATCAATGTTTCTCTCCCTCTCTTTCTCCTCCTTTCCCCTCTCTCTATAAATAAGTAAATAAATCTTTTTCAAAAAGAAACAAAATTCACCTTTTAAAGCCAGTTGATGTAACAGCAAATTTTCACTTAAACAAATAAAGACATAACACAAGTGGCAAATGTTATATACTCTCCTCAAGGTCTAACAGTCCCCCAGGCACAAATGCTGAAAAAAGAAGAATTTAGCAGAACCCAACCCCTAATCTTCCCCCCAACTTGTCTCAGTTCTTTTCTCTGTATTGTTTTACTTCCATTTTTAAAAAAATTTACTTATTGATTTTAAAGAGAGAGGAAGAAGGAGACACATAGAGGAGCACCAATTTGTTGTTCCACTTAATTATGTATTCATTGGTTGATTCTTGTATGTGCCCTGACCAGGATTGAACCTGCAACCTTAGCATATCAGGACAATGCTCTAACTGACTGAGCTCCCTGGCCATGGCTCTTTTTTTAAAGATTTTATTTATTTTCAGAGAGAGGGGGAGGGACGAAGATAGGGTAAGAAACATCACTGTGTGGTTGCCTCTCACGTGCCCCCCACTGGAGACCCGGGCCCATGACCCAGGCATGTGCCCTGACTGGGAATCAAACTGGCAACCCTTTAGTTCACAGGCCAGCGCTCAGTCCACTGAGCCCCACCAGCTAGGGCTTTTTTTTTTTTTTTGACAAACCTAATAAAGTTGCTTACCATGCCTGGAGGCAAGTAGGTATATCCTTCTGAGCCATGCATAATTGACCTTCTCTGCTCCCAGCTGGATTCTGGTTAGGTGAGCAGAGAGATAGCATGCTATAATTAAACCTGAAGGACCTGCACTACAAAAGAAAACTAAGTTTCTTGTAACTTCATTAAGCATTTTCTGAATCATCAGAGAAAGAGGAGATTTAGCATAATGCACAACATCTACCTGCAACAGAAGGCGAGCATCTATGTGGGTATGGTTTTCCTGGTCACACAAGGTGCGGGATGATGATGAGGTGTTTGGGCTTTAGAGTCAGACAAACCTGGATCCCTTGCTCCTCAATGTGACTGTACCAGGTTGGCTGCCCCCCAGAACTAAAACCCAGTTCAAGGATTTGAGTATTATATGGGGTGATCCCAGGAAGAACCCAGAGTGGAGAGGAAACATGAGACAAGAAAGAGAAAAAGTGAAGCAAGGCACTCCAAAGACCGGGCTAATTTTGGGACAGGCAAGTCCACCCTCCGTAAGGATTTCAGGTAGACATAGCTCATGCCTCAGTGTTGTCCTCCTGAAACATAAGAAAGCTGTGATATTTACCCACCAGTCCCCTTCCTTTATTGGCTGAGGGCTGCTCCCGGGGGTGTTAACTGCCTGCAGGTCAAGCAGGCTTTCTTACAAGGAGCTTGCATAGAAAGCCCTAAATGTGTAAGCGAAAGGCACAATAGCATCTGACATTTTTTGCATAAATTAAAAAACTCTGATACCTCTTCATAAATAAAAGAAAGAAGATAAATTATCATGTATATTCTATTAGAAAGTCAAAAGCTTAATGTAGAGAGTTTCCTTAAAAGGAGACAGGCTTCAGAATCTGGTTTTCAAAACCCATAGCCCTGGGTGGACAACCTGAAGCCCGAGCATATTTGGGCCTCCCCAAGCCCCTGCCTCCAGCAAGGAGTAGGAATTTATTTAGGGGATTTCATCTCAGCAGTGCCAACATGCAAAGTCAGTGTCTGGGTACTGAGCTGTAGCATCTCCTTTCCCAAGAAGCTGCATGTGCTTTGAGTGGTAAAAATGTAAGGCAGAGCTGGAGCTGGGTCGACCAGATGACCCACTAGATGTGTGGCCTCTGGAGTGATGTTTAATTTCTCTGGGCCCCAGTGTCTTTGTCTCTAGTTCTACAGTAATCCATACCTTCTCAGAGGTATGACAAGGGTTGAATTTAGGGAGACAATTTAAATGAATGTGCAGAGGACGGGGTCTGGAAAAATAAAAACCACCTGCTTTCTCACCATGGCCCTGCCAGTGCCCAGAGCTCTGCTTGACTCTTAGTCAACCTGTCTGGTCTAAGAGGCATCACCATTGCCCAGAGCTGGTATGTCCTCTCTCATTGCAATGCTAAGATGTGACCCTAAGACAACCAGAAGCCAGCCTACTCAGGGAACAGGGGCAGTGGATGTACTAATGAAGCCCCCACACACTTGGGCTGAGTTTCACTGCCCCATTCAAATATCCTGGGCCCATCCTGCCAAGACTTATGCACCACTGTTCCCTATAACAGTTGAAATGGGCTTTGCTGCATTTGTGGTTCTTCAGCAGGAAATTATAACTAAACCAAGGAGAAAAGCTCTGAAAGGGAGTGATCTTCCTATTTCCCTCTGTTACGTACACGCACACATGCACACACACAGGTGCATCGCTCACAGAGAAGTGGAGACAGAGGCAGTGACAACCAGAACAGGCAGAGGGAGGAAAAAATGCAGATGAATGCACTGTAAAGGAAACAGAGAGACAAGAAGGGACACATAGCCTCTCCACAATGTGGAGGTGGATGGAACAGGACAGAAAGTCAGGACGGCAAGGAGTGGAGATGTGGGATCCTCAGAGGGAAAGTGGGGAGGAGGTGCCAGCTGTCAGGGAGAGAGGGGCAGCCCTAGGGGACTGTGTTCAGGCTGCAGTTTCACATCCTAAATGATAGTGATGACATAGCATGTGTGCATGTGCGCTCGTGTGTGTGTGTACATGCTCAACTCTGGGTGAGTGTGCACCTATGAGTGTTACTGGAATAAAACACAGGTTGGAAGTGGGAAAGCCAAGGGCTGGAGGTAATGTGTGTGTGGGGGTGGCTATGGAGGGAGCTTATTACCTGAGCTTGCCAAATGAAGGTTGAATGCTGCAGCTTGGTCCCTTCCCAAGAGGTGGGAGGTACAGGTGGGACAGTAAATGCAGAGAGAGCCATCCCTCCTACCCACTTTTTCTCACTTTACTGCTGTCTCTGCAAAACCAATCGATAATGAAACAGCACCAAAGTGCTAGCCTGGAGCCCTGGGGCTCAGACTCATGCTTCTCTCTTGGGGGTGCCACTTCCTTCCTGTTCCCTGAGTGAAAACAGCTGTGTTCAGATCTTCACTTTCCTGCTAGACTGAAGACATCTGGAGGGCATGCCCATCTATTATTTAGCTTTATTTCATCCATAGTGTCCAGCACAGTATCAGGTGCTCAGTAAATGTTTGTTAAATGAATGAGCTGCATGGTAGTAGCTAACCATCACCTGGTCCAGTGGACAGCAGAGGGCTGCAGGGTTCCACATATGCCCAAAAATATCCTGTTCTGTTTTTCCTTCCTCCTTCCCTCCCTCCCTCCCTTCCTTTCTTCCTTCTCTCCTTCCTCTTTCTTTCCTTCCTTTCCCAGGATTTATCAAATTTGTAGGACTGTGCTAGATGATGCCTATGGGGCTGAAGGAGACCCAGGTATGGCAGTGTGTGTGAAAACACAGCCTCTTCCCAAGCTCCAACTTCCACTCCCACCCTGTGGGAATATAGTGAAGGCCATCTGTAAGTGTGCTGTGGGACCCTGGGGGTCTTGCCAGCTCCTCAGTCCAGGAAGGGTCAAAAAGAAACTGTTCTCAGATGGGAGCCTGGATGGTAAACAGCTGGTGTTTTGATCTCACACAGGTTGCACATGAGCAGGTTCACCCTGCACGCACAATTTATCACCCTGTTTGCTTTGTTTTCTGTATTTTATATAACCCTGCACTGGGAAAGCCAGTGTTTTGGAGACTTCACCAGCAGCCTGACCCCTGGACACACATCAGTCCTAATAAACTCATGTCTTTCAAAGCCAGTCCTCTGGGGTATTTCTTTGAATTGGCAAGCAATATGCTGAGGCCTTCTCCGACTTTAGCTCTTTGCGTAACACCATGCCCTTGATCCCTTTGATGTTCCATGTCAAGTTCAGGACTTTTCACCTTTGGAGGCCTGGGAAGAACATGGATGGTTGCAGTGTGTGTCCAGGAACAGATGAAGGAGGTCTCACCCACTAATGTGCAGCAGATGAGTACTGGATAGTAAGCAGCAAGTTCTTTAGGGATTGTGGGTTAAAAGTTACTGACCAGCGTTTTCAATTTCCCCTAAAGAAGAAAGACTGGAGGGAGGAAGCACAGAGATTTGAAGGAAGAGAGAAAGACCAAAGCCACTAAAGAGCATCCAGTGTGAGCCCTGAGAAGAATTCCCCCAGAGGAAGAAGCATTTGCTAATTTCCAGGCATTTCACACTCTATCCCATTTGACCTCACAGCAGTGCAGTGAAGGAGGTGTTGTTATGAGCAAGGCTTTTTGCCAACACAGAAACAGCTCTAGGTATTTGTAGGAGTTGCCTGCAGTGTGGAGCTGGGATCACCCACGAGAGTGGGACAAAGAAGGGAGGGTTATACTTGGCTGCAGCACTCAGTGGTGACCATGACTGAGGCCAGTAGCCAGCTGCAGCCCGAGTCAGCCTCCAATGATCCCAGGAGGCCACAGTGGCCTGCAGGACACAGGACAGACAGACCCTCAGAATTTGCCTTTCTCAGCTAGGGACTGACGGACACTCCCTGACTAGCTCTCTCTAGCACAGCCAGCTCCCGGGTCAGACAGCCAATGCCTCTGGGACCTCACTGTGGTCATGCAGGGAGTGGAGGACAGGCCCACCCCCAGGGCGTTTGGAAGTGATCTTGTAAAGCAGTATCGAGAAGTAGGGTGAGTCTCAGGGGCTTAGCATGAACTCTGCCCTTCAGCCCTTGATTCTTGAAAAGCCTGAGCCTGTGGAGCTGGGCAGACCAGAAAAGAGACACACAGGGGGCCAGTGCCTGCCACCCTATCTTCGGCAGCCTGGCCTAGTCACCGTTGCCCTCAGCTGGGTTATCTCCCCCAAACTGCCTACAAGCACTTCCTAATTTGGGGGGTCCTTAAGCGCCTGTTGTAAATGTCCCAGTGGTTTGATCCTCTCCAGCTGGCCCAAGACTACTGAGCATTCTTACTCTCTCCAAATCACAGTTGCCCCCTGCCAGGCAAATTCCTCTATTCCGGTTCCTGAGCATACAGACGCTGGTGTCTGAGAAACCCAACTGCCACTAATGTCTTCAAATTATTTACTCAGTTCCTCCTTTTTAAAGCAGGTTCATCATCATCATAACTATCTCGCATGGTGGTTGTGAGCACAAAATGAGATACAGCCCATATACCGCCTTCCCAGTGTCACAGTTTAACACTGGATAATGGCCCCCAAGATGTCCACATCCTGACCCTCCAATTCCCCCAGCCCCGTATGTTGCCTTATGTGGCAAAAGGGACTTTGCCGATGTGATCGAGTGAAGGATCTTGAGGTAGGGAGGCAGGAGGCTCAGAGTCAAAGAAGGAGATGTGATGATAGAACAGAGGTTGGGGTGATACAAGGGAGGGGCCAAGAGCGAAAGCTTCCTCTGGAAACCAAAAAGACAAGGAAGCAGATTCGCCCCAAAGCCTCCAAAGGAATGCAGCCCTGCAGATGCCTTGATTTCAGACTTCTGCTCTCCAGAACTGTGAGATGATAAATTTGTGTTATTTTAAATCACCAGTTTTGTGGCACTTTGTTATAGCACCAAGAGGAGACATGGACAGTGCTCCTTACCTGGTTTGCTCCCTGCCTATCACAACCGCAAGCTCTCCGCCACTCACAGCATCTGCCACTGTGACCTGCACAGAATAGCCCGGAAGACTCTGGAAAGATATGGAGGCAGATGGTGAGAATGAAGGGCTGTATGAATGAATAAACAACAAACAGGACCTGAATGCTTCCCAGGACCCTTCCCTGAGCAGGCTGGAGAAACAATCGCTAGTCAGTGGAAGAGTGGTTCCCCAACTTTCATCAGGATCAGCTGGAGAAACTGATAGTTCAAAACACACAGCAAAATAATAAATAATATTCCTCAGCCCCTCCCAGTAGGCCAGACATGTATCTGAGCACTTTGATTATCTTAATACATTTTATTGTCATGACCACACTATTGAAGGGGTATTATTAGTATACATACTCTGTAGACGCAGAAGCTGAGGCAGAGAGAGTTTAAGTAATTGGCTCAAGGTCACCCAGCTGGTAAGTGGTGGAATTGGGATTTGAACCCAGGGCTTCTGGCTTCAAGGCCCATGTACAATACTGTCTCTGTACTATTATTTCATTCCTCCTCCACCCCCCATGATGTTGCAAATTGGTTTCCATGTACTCTGGGGTAAAGCTTGGAGAAATTTGTGAGGCAACAGGTCCTAGAAAAAGTGAACCTATTAAATGCATCTGCATTTTGACCTCAGGCCAGGAGGAAGCATTAGGCCCCAGCCCCTTGTAACAGACCCAGTTAGAGAGCATAGGGAGAGGTTCTGTCCTCTGCTTACCCCCACCATTGGCTTTCAGCTCTCCGTAGGGCACAGTATGGAAGAGAAGGCACCAGCCATGGCCCTCCACATCAGTTTGCCTGGTGCACCAGACGGGAATATGAGGAGGTGCAGCCCACTTCCAACCTCAGGACTCCCCAGCCAGAAGCCCTCCTGGGTGAGAAGAGGGATGAGGGAAGCCTACCCTCCCTCACTCTTGGTGCACTGGGGCAGCCCAGGGGCCTGATGCGTCACTGCTGTGGCTCCTGGGCAGGCAGTGGAGGGAATGATCTGTGGTTCTCTGGAGGCCCCTGAGTGCAGAAATGTTTAAAAGCCTTAGATAAATTCTCATCTAATTCCAGCTAGCTCCCCTCTCCACTCATGCTCTCAGCCAAAGCATGAAATGAGCAGGCAGGATTTCTCCTGCTCCCACATCTCCTCCATGGGCCCCAGGGGACCCACGCCATGACCTAGCGGGTCTTTTCCATCTCACACATTTGTGGCTCCAGCTCTTCTCACTCCCTCCTGCTGACTTTCCCCCATACTGACCTCCTTGGACTCAGCTGTCTGTCCTGACCCAGGTGCCCCCTCCCAACCTCCTCATCTGACTCAAAGTGTTGAAGAGAAGGCAGATTTCAAGACAATGCCCTGTTACCTAATGTAGCTGACCTTCCAGAAGTGGACTGAAGGGTGGCTTTTCCTTCCTCAGCTCTCCTCACTTATGGGGAGGCCTCTCCACACTCATCTACCTCCAGGCCTCCTGCCTGCCTACCCCTTTGTGCTCCCCACCATGCCACACACACACCAAGGGAATGGCCCTCCTAAGGGGCGGGGGAACTGCTTCTCCCTCCACTTCTAACCATAGTCAGGTCAGATTCTCTCTAGCCTCATCGGGGTCCCTGTGGGTCCTTACGCTCCACACATTGTCTCTGGGCCATTGTGCTTAGTGTCCCTGCTACCTGCAGGGTTCTCTGAGATCCCCAGAGCCTCCCTGCCTTACTTCACTCAGTCTCCGCTCAAATAGCCCCTCCTCTGGTAGGCCTTCCCTGGCTACCACTGTCACTCCCTGCCTCCTACCTTATCTTTTCATTGCACTTACCACCTCCTGACATAGTATATTTTCATTGAATACATTATATATACCACATACATCTATAATGTTTTGATTTTATAATTGTCTGTCCACCTTACTCAAATAACTACCCTTGAGGGCATGAACACTCCTGTGGCCTCAGCAGCCAGAGCAGTGCTCTGTGCACAGGAGACCATTTGGTTGTTGAACGAATACATGAGTAAATGTGTGAGCTATACATGGGGATGGATGTGTGATTTAACCTGGGGAAAGCAAGCCGGGTGCTATTTAGGGACCGTGTAGCTTAGAGTTTGTTCCCTAAACAAGATAGTCTCTTGCAGGTCAAGTAATATAGTCTAGGTTTAAAGTCTGAACTAGAGAGCCAGACATCCTGGCTTCATCCCAGTTCACCACTTACTGGCGTTGTGACCTCAAGCAAGTCACCGACCATCTCTGTGCCTCAGTTTCCTCATTTGCAGAATGGGGACGAGAGTACGACCTCGAAGATTATTATGAGGATTAGGTGAGGGAATATTTTCAAAGTGCTTACAACAGTGTCTGGCATGTGGTAAGGGCTCCAAGAGTGTTTAACAGATACGACAGACTAAAAGAGACAGGTAAGGGTCAGGGGACAGTGACCTGCCCAAGGCTGGGTCACAGCACGGGTACGTGCTGCAGCAGGCTGTAAGTTCTCTGGGGACTTCCTCTCACAGAACCCACTGCTGCTGGTAATGGCCAGGCAGAAGCTGGCCTTCCAGAACTCTGAGGAAGGAGTCTCTTCCTCAGCTGAAGGTGGAGAGAGCAAAGCAGGGCTTCCCTGGAAACTGGGGTTCTGGAGAAAGAAAGGGGGAGGGGGATATTGTTCTGAGGGAGAGATGGAGTAGGGCCAGTTCCTGGGAGGGGCTGACACAGGCAGGCAGAGGCTCACGTTGGCATTCAAACAGCCCACTGTGCCTGTGACCTTGGCACAACTGTGGGGTGGGAAGAAGATGCTGTATCCTCTATGTCTGCTCTTCAGGGAAAACTGGTAGAGGAAAGTAACACTGAAGAGCTGGGACTTGGAACTAGGCAGGTGGAGACTCTGGGATGCCTGGGGATAACCAGGTTTTCCATGGTATATGGGAGGGGTGCTGCCAGCGATGGTGGAGTGACAGTGTCGGTGCCCACCCAGGAAAGCCAATGAAGTAGAACATGATCTTGGGATCCCCATCCCCACCAACCTCCACCACCTCTAGGCCACATTCCCTCATGAAGGATGCCGTAAGAACAAATGCTTCCACCCCTGGGTGTCACACCCCTTACCTCAACCTTCTGCCACCTGCCCCCTCCCACCCCAAACTTACCTGTCCTGTGCTTTGCTCTCCACCATTCCTGCTCTCAAGCTTGA
>PVKM010031086.1:0-16973 GCA_004027735.1 Carollia perspicillata | reverse complement strand
ATAAATTCATATTCATAGACAAAATTCATCAAGGAAATGTTTTTAACACTGAACAGAAAGTACATTCTTTTCAAATACTTTGTAGAAAATTAAATTTATGAATAAGTAACTCATAAACATATTTATTTCACTTTAACTGATATAATTTTGTTTATTTCTTATCTATAATGTAGAGCTGATTATTATACAGTTATAGAGACATTATTTAGGTACATGTTTTATGGCCTTGGTTACTATGTGTTCAATTTAAATGCACGATGAATTAAATCAGCACAGTTTTCTGTTATTGTGTGCTTTTCAGTTGTGCAACAATTGTCTTTGTTAAATCACTCTACATTTGTCCTTATCCAGCCTGTGCCATCCTATGCTGTGGGTGTTATTATATAATGTGCGCAATCACAGTTTGAAAAGATTTCAGTCCACATTGCTTTGGCCGTTTGCACTGTGAACTTTGGCTTACCTTCAAATAATTAAATAAGTCTTGCTAGCCAACCTACATTAGTGCTGCTTTTTTGTGTTATAGAATATTAATGTGCTACCAACAAGCTCTTTTAGAAAAATTAGCATTGCAAGCGCCAAAAACAAAACTACGATGAGCCAAGAGCTTTTGTTCAGTTTTCACACAAAGATGAATTTCAAGTGTTCACTCACAAAAAAGTCTTGATGGTTAGACTTTTACATCCTCCATGGAGTTTCTTTTGATGAAGTGAGAAGATTCTGGAAACTAGTATAATTTTTGCACTACAATATACGATTGTAGTGCCTGAATCAGACCAGTGGCTACTAAAACATTATTTATTATTTTTGATGAAACAACAGGCCAAAGGGTACACAGTATGAGACCTGTATCAATCTCCAGATTTTGACCTTGGCTGCTATGAATTCTCAGACACAGAAGTAACTTATTCATCTTTAGGACAATAGAAACTATCTTCCAAAATTATTTAAAAACCATTCTGAAGAGACTCAGCCAAAGTCTTCTGGATTAGAGGGAGTGTTGAAGTGTTGCTGGGCAACCCTATATTCAGTCAATTCAAATGATCTGATAGGAAACCAGAATTAAGATCCTCACAGTGAGTATGTACTTACCAATATGAAGACCCAAACTTGGGGAATTCACCCAGGAAAGTTCTGCAAAACAGAGAGGGATCAAAGATCTGCTTGGGTCCACATATGCTGCTTCAGGGGCCCAAAGGGGGCCACAGAGAACTTCTTACTTCTTTTCTTTTTTTTATTGATGTTCAAGTACAGTTGTCTCCATTCCCTCCCGTCACTCTCCCCCCATCCAGCCATCCCCACCTCCCTCCTTTGATTCTTACCTTCCTTTGGCTTTGTCCAGGTGTCCTTTATACATGTTCCTTGACAACCCTCCTCTCTTTTCACCCCATTATCCCCTCCCATCTTCCTTCTGGTTACTGTCAGTTTGTTCTTAATTTCAATGTCTCTGGTTATATTTTGCTTGCTTGTTTGTTTTGTTGATTACATTCCACTTATAGGTGAGATCATATGGTATTTGCCTTTTACCACCTGGCTTATTTCACTTAGCATAATGGTCTCTAGATCCATCCAATACATACCTGGCAGGGGAAATACCGTGATCGATAACTTCTTACTTCTTAATGCAGTAAACAGCAAAGACATTTATAGTAGAATTCACTGATACTCTGAAAGGCATATGTTTGGGTAAAATTATGTATTTTAACTTACTAGGAGCCATCATCCATGTAGTTAATTTATGCTCTGGTAAAAAGATAAAAATAAATGTAGTTAACACAGAGAATCCTGAAAGAGAAGGGAATCAGTCCTCAATGGGATCTGTATGTATATCCTTCCCCAACCCCGACAATTAATAAGAAAATTACCTTCACCCATTATAAGTATAGAGTTAAGTGAAGTTACACCTTTGTTGTTCTAATTTATAACTCTTCTTTAAGCATGTTGAAGAGAACAGACTGTCTTTGAGACTTTTTTCCTAGTTGCTTAATAGAGAAACATCTGCAGCACAGATGGCAAACACAAGGCCCATGGGCTGGCCAGCCCTCCACCTTGTTTCTACCCAGTGGCAGCATCGAGCTCCTTGCCCCCAGTTAAAGAGTAGTTACATTCATACAGTCCTAAAGTTACATTCAGCCCTTTGAAGGCAATGAGAGGCTGATGAGACCCCCGGTGAAAATGAGTTTGACACCCCTGATCTACAGTATAATATATGCATCAGCAACAAGTATTTGATTATGATTTGTGGTTATTAACCTTAGAGTATTTTGAAAGTACATGAAAAGGAGTGATCACATTTGAAAGCATTGTCAATAAAATTATGTATTGTCTCCCATGCTGAATTTAAAGACTTTAATATGCATAACTTTCTCAAATGGTGGTTTTTAGAAAGTCGTATTAAAGGTTGTTATTTTTCTCTCTCAGTTTTAGTTGCATCCCACTTTTAAATTCACATATAGTATTCCCTGGTTTCCTTGGAGGTTGTAGAGACACAATTGTCCTTGACTGTTGAAATCACTTTAATTTGGTAACCTGAGGAATAATGATCATGAAAAACATGGTGGAAAAAAGGTTTTGTAGAGACAAAAATTGAAAAAGGAGAACAGCAGTAATCCAAATAAAAATTTCCAAACAACTTCATGGTCAGTTTTAACAAGAAAAAATAATAATTGAGAACTAAAATTTAAGACTGTGATTGTTTTTAGTGAATATTTTCATTTTTACAGCACAGAAAATTGTCCAGGGTAAGTAACTTCGTGAAGTAAAGAGTAGTAATTTTACCTAAATCCTTCTGGAATTCATGAATGTCACCGTATTTTGTGGTTTTACATTTCCTTTTCTTTTTTACATTTTATTTATTATTTATTGTTGTTCGAGTACAGTTTTCTGCCTTTTCCCCTCACCCCTCCTGGTTTTACATTTCTGAACACCTCGCAATTTCCTGATAAAAATAGACTCAAGAAAGTCTATGTTATAAAACAGCCTAGTTTGATGAACTTTTATTGTTAGATCAGTTATGCCTTTGAAAATTTTATAGAATATGCATCTCCTTTGAGGATATACAGAGACATAAAACAGAACATAAACAGCACTGGGATAGTGAAGAGAGCAAGCTTTGGCAGTGGAGTGAGATTCTATAAAATAATAGCAGTAAGTGGAACATCATTGTAATAATGCTCATGCCCTCACAGTTGGCCTGTCTCCTCTCTTCCAGATGACCTAGGCAGCTCAGATGAGCAGAAATCCTCCTCTATCCCTTGTTGGAGAGAGAGAACCAGCCCCTAACATCTTCTAATATTTACTTCTTTTAGGATTCACATACCCATGTACTAGAAATACACTGATTCTAGTCAGTTGTGAGCACAGACTTGAATGATCCCGGTCATTACATTCTTTGCATAGACAGCATTAGCTGAGTTTGCCTGGGAGAAGGAAGCAAGCACAAGCCCACCCTGTGGATTTGCTAGAAAATACTCTCTACTTTACCTGGGGCAGCACTCTGTGTGCACGTAGGTATGAACCCAAATCTGAAGAATTAAAGAATTATTTGACCCTCGGTCAGAGGAGCAATGTAAGGAGTAGTAGCTGAATAAGAAAGTAAATCCTGTCACTTCTCCTCAAAACCACTGGCAGTTTCCAACTATACTGTTATCAACTATGCTAAGGTTAAAAGCAAATCTACACTGATGAAAAATTATTTGATTTTTTTATACTTAGTAATATTAGCCTCATGGGCCCCCCTTTTAGGGAAGGGATTTCAAGTGGAGGATAGAGATGAAAGCTTTGAATGCAGTTTCATACCGGTTAATGTAGTGTCATCTTATACAGTGTTCAGTAGTGTTCAAACCTGATACTCAAATTTTTTATTTTGAGAGGTTTTGTATTTTCAAAGCTAACAGTCTTTTTTTCTTCTTACGTTTTCCAACCACGGCTAAACCCACAAGGCTGAGATTGCTGAATATAAATTTTAATCATTTTTTTTTTATTTTGTAGAACTTGACCTTTTTCCTGAATTGATTGGAACTGAAGAAATACTCAAGGTATCATAGCTACATTTTATATCCAAATGTTCTGAGATTTAAAAGTTCATTTTGAATTGTTGGTTGAGTTTCAGGTAGTGTGTTAATAAAACTTTAGGCTGCATTATTCATTGTAGGATTAGCTGCTGAGTTTTGTAGATAGTCATGCAACTGATACACATAATTCTTATCTGAAGAAATTAGAAGGCACTTTAATTAGTATAGTAGAAATAACAGAGATACAAAAGTTTTGGTGATAATGAAAAATGAATTTAAAAATAATTATAAATTAAAACTCTAGCTATAAATCAGAAAATTTTGACTCAAATTTTTCTAAAACACTAAAATAATACTTAACCAATTCTTAATATTGCTACAGTTTATTCATACCTAACTTAACCAATGGTTGATAGATTCATGATAAATATCAGTCAAAATATAAATTGAATATATTTTTGCACATTTAATTAGAATATTGTATTTTGACTCTTCAGATGATGTGTCTACTGCTAGCATAATGTTCTTCAAGTAAAGGAGTAATTAAGAATATTTACAGATTTTAAAATTGTCTTAATTTTTAAAAAGAGGCACCTTGACTGATGTATCTTATATTTAATCCTAAACCCAAATGTACTGTTCATCTAAACCAAGATTATATGTTTAAATCCAGGCACCATTGTTAATATAGTGTGAATGTGCACATATGCACATATATGTATATGAGTTCATAAAGTGTGATAACTGATGTCATTATATAGTAATAAATACCAGCCAGGTTGTGTTTTCATGTATATAATTACCTCAACAGTTTATATAACTTACAGCTATTCTTTCTTACAAATGATTATTTTACCAAAATAACTGGTTCACTTCTCAAAAAGAATTCACAGAATTCTTTTTGTGTGTGAGTATGTGTACATGCTTGTGTGCTGGTGCTCATGGATATGTATGTACCCATAAACTATCACCAAAATCAAATCAAAGGAAGGAAAAGTATTATTTTTACACTGTAAATTCAAATCTTTAGTGTCTTAGTCTATTTCACTATGGTAAAATACCATACATGGGATAGCTTATAAACAACAGAAATTCCTTTCTCACAGTTCTAGGGTCTGAGAGTCTGAGATTAAGGTGCTGGCATGGTCAGGTTCTGGTGAGGGCCTTCTTCTGCCTTGCAGACTGCTGACTTCCTGTGTCTTCACATGGCAGAGCAGAGCAGAAGGAGCAAGCTTTCTCATGACTCTTGTAAAGGCACTAATCCCATTCATGAGGGCTCCACTCTTATGACCTCATCTAATCTCAGTTGCCTCCCAAGGACCCACACCTCCTAATACCGTCACAGCAGGAGGGTAGGATTTCAACAGATGACTTTGGGGGTATGCATTCAGTTCACAGTGCTCTTCACTTTTTGATTCAGGCAGGAATGAATGAGAGAGGTTGGCAAATATCTGGAATATATTTGTAGTGGGTTTAAGCCTGAATATGGAAGTGAGTAGTTTGGGGATATTTCTCAGATCCTCTTCAAATAGAATTGCATGACTTTGAAAGATAAAGTATATCTAGCATAATCAAGTCTTCATAATAATTTTTTTAATGTGACACAGCTCAAAACCATATAGTGCAAGAGAGATTCACAATGACTCCATAAGAATTTATAGAATGAAATATTCATTGAAGTATTTATGGTTTCAGATATGTATGGAATAATCATAGAGCATGGGAGAAATATTCTTGAAATATTGACAGGAGGCAGTATGACCTCATAGAGATTGGCAAGATTTGATGGGTAGGATTAAGAAATGATCCATTACCTTCATCAGATTCTGAGAGGTATTTAAACTTCATAAAGTCCAAATTCTGCTAAAAAAGAAACAGGTTATACGTGTGTATATTCATATGTGTATAATATTTTCTTCCCATTTAACAGAATAAACGATGTGTGGCATTATGTTTTTAGAAAAAGTTTATAGAAACGGTAGGAGTGTTAAATAAAGTGTGTTTGTGTGGGAGTATAAGCAAAGAAAAAGAGAAACAACGTTGTTTTGAGATTTGATAGAAATTGCTAGATTATGTAGGGAATACAGATGATGTCTTTTGGGAACTTTAATTGCAAAGGGAAGGAATAATAACTAGAAGCTGAATTAGAGATTTCCCTTTGTTCTTTTTAAATAGGAGAGATTTATTTCATTTAGGCTAAGAATGATACATTTGAGAAACAAAATTAAAATACAAAATGGAAGTAAACATAGATGTAAAAAGTAGAAAGTAAATGTAAAAATATTCATTTTTAGCATCAGTACAATCTAGATCATTATAGCTAACACACTTATCAGAGTTGTCACGTACGCCTTAGAAAATACTTAAAATAAATGAAATATTTAAGCTCTATATAATTAAGCTTGGGAGTTGTTTCATATAATCCAGCTTTTTATGTGTAGGAGACACATGATTATGAACACACATGGTTTAATATTTAGATTATATCTACTGATATTGGTCAAGTTCTACTGATTAATTTGTACTCAGTCACTTTTTTCTTATTTTAAGGGACATGGCCCTAAAAGATTTAATAGATGACAGTGCTAGCAAACTGACAAAATCTTGTCCCATATTGCCTTGACTAGTGCGGCTCAGTTGGTTGGGCATCATCCCACAAATCAAAATGTCACCAGTCCTGTTCCTGGTCAGAGCCCATGCCTAGGTTGTGGGTTCGATTGATGCAACTGATTGATGTTTCTCTCTCTTTCTTTCTCCCTCCCTTTCCCTCTCTCTAAAAATAACTAAAAATCTTTTCAAAAAGTTATGTCCTGTATGGACTAAAAATATACCTTGATACCTTTGGCAATTTAGTTTTCTAAATATATAATTAGACATATTATAAAATGAACAGTTTTTTTAAAGGCAAATCAGTACCAGAAAGTATGGGTCTTAGTTGACCTCTAGCCAGTTCATTCCTGGGCCATACAGTGACATAGTGTTCATGAGAGACTGGGTCGCCCGAATTGTGTTTCTAAAGGAAACACAAAATTAAATAACTAGTACTCAAGATATATTTTGGCAAGTTGTCTTTTAAATGTCCGCCTAAGCCATAAGTGGAAAGTATTTAAAACAAAATGTGAAACAATAAATAAAAACCTCTTAGGATAGCTTAAAAATTGTGATTTATTCTAAATATATACAAAAATATGCTGAATATGCACTACTTCAGTCTTTGAAATGAGTTGTTTCATTGATATTTTATATGATAATAAACTAATTGCTAGTTAGCTTTTAGCTTGTTGTCAGATGAACTGAAGAGAGAAATATAAAAACAAGAAAATAATGTTAAATAACATTATGTATTTAAATACAGTATGTTAAATAACACTCCCAGTAAATAAATAGCTACAATATGTCTTCCTTTCAAAGCTGAAATTAATTTAATCACTTCATTTCACAGCATTAAAAGAAAGGCAACCATAAATAGTATGTTTTCATTAAGTCTAATTACTTTCTAGAAGGTGGATAGTGAAGATTATAGGATAGAGGTATGGCTTCTATGGAATGATGCTTTATGAAGATTAACAGTATAATACAGTATAAGATATTATCAAGATTTAGTTTTTCTCTTATTTCTTTATATTCCATTAAATCTTGTTTGCTTTTCAAAGGAGGACGAAGAGGAAAAAGACACTGAAGAAGATGCTCTTGTGAATCCTGGCAGAGAGAGCGCCACGAACCAAATAAGAAGAAAGGAACCTCGAATTTCCACCACAACAAACTACAATCGCATAGGGACTCAATACAATGAGGCCAAGACTAACCGACCCCCAACGGGAGGAAGTGAATTCTCTGGAAAGGGTGGTATTCCCAAGACATATTTAGACGCTACTTCCCAACCAGTCACTGAATTAGCCCCAGAAGAGGATGTCTCTTTGTCTTCACAGACTGTGACCAATCTGCCACCTCACACTCTGGAAGGCACTTCAACCTCTAAAACTGTTCTCAGATTTCCACAGATGAACTTGTCTGGGACTATGGACTCTTTAAATACAGTTTCTGTACGGGAATTTCAAGAAGTATCTACTGATATCAGTGATGAAGAGAGTTTATTGACCAATTTTAAGCTCGATACGGGAGCTGATGATTCTTCAGGCTCCAGTCCCACAACTACAGCTGTGCCCTTCATCGCTGAGACCATATCCCACGGGTATGTATTTTCTTCAGAAAACCCAGAGCCAATCACATATGATGTCCTAACACCAGAATCTATGAGAAATGTTTCAGAAGATTCAGCCTCGTCAGGTTCAGAGGACTCTCTAAAGGATCCTTCCATTGATGGAAGCGTCTGGTTTCCTAGCACTACAGACGTGAGGACACAGCCCGATGCTGGATCAGGTAGAGAGGACTTTCTCCAGACTAATCACACCGAGATACACAGTGATGGATCCGAGAAGACAACTGAGTCCTTTTCTCCAGGCCCACAGGTGTCACAGGGTCCCTCAGCCACAGATATGGAAATGCCACATTATTCTTCCTTTGCGTACTTCCCGACCGAGGTAACACCTCATGCTTTTACTCCATCCTCCAAACAGCACGGTTCGGTTCCCACTGTCAACATGGTACACTCGCAGACAACTCAACCGGTATACAATGGTGAGACACCTCTTCAACCTTCCTCCAGTAGGGAGGTCTTTCCTCTAGTCACCCCTTTGTTGCTTGACAGTCAGATTCTCAACACTCCCGCTGCCGCTTCAAGTAGTGATTCGGCCTTGCATGCTACGCCTGTATTTCCCAGTGTCGATGTATCATTTGAATCCATCCTGTCTTCCTATGATGGCGCAACTCTGCTTCCATTTTCCTCTGCTTCCTTCAGTAGTGAATTGTTTCACCATCTGTCTACAGTTTCTCAAATCCTTCCACAAGTTACTTCTGCTGTGGAGAGTGATAAGGTGTCCCTGCATGCTTCTCTGCCAGTGGCTGGGGGTGATGTGCGATTAGAGCCCAGCCTCGCTCAATATTCTGAGGTGGTGTCACATCAGACCATGACTCGTGCTGCTTCAGAGACACTGGACTTTGGTGGTGGTGGAGCTGGTGTCCTTCATAAAGCGCATGTCTTTTCTCAAGTTGAGCCATCCAGCAGTGATGTCATGACGCATGCACGTTCTTCAGGGCCTGAACCTTCCTATGCATCATCTAATAATGCAGGCTCCCAACCCCTCCTCACTGTTTCTTACAGTTCTGCAGTACCTGTGCATGATTCTGTCAATGTGTCTCCTCAGGGTTCCTTATTTAGCAGCCACATACTGATGCCTTGGTCTTCGTTAATAACGCCAACCACCTCATTGCTGCAGCCCACTCATGGCCTGTCTGGCGATGGGGAGTGGTCTGGAACCTCTTCTGATAGTGAATTTCTTTTACCTGACACAGATGGTCTGACAGCCCTTAACATTTCTTCACCTGTTTCTGTAGCTGAATTTACATATCGCACATCTGTGTTGGGGTATGATAATAAGCCGCTTTCCCAAAGTGACATAATAGATGGAAATCAGACTGAACTGCACATTTCTTCTTTCAGTGAGATGGGTTACCATTCTGAAAGCACAGTCAATGAGCCTGGCCTGTACACTAATGTGAATGCGTTGAATGCATCTTTACAAGAGTCCCCCGTTTTCTTTCCTAGTGCAAAGGACGTTCCTCCAGGCTCTCTTGCTTATACTGCCAGTAAGCCTTTTGATCATGAGGTTAGTCAAGTTCCAGAAAATAAGTTTTCAGGTCAAGCTACACACTCTCTATGGCAAGCATCTGGTGATACTTCTCTCAAACATGTACTTAATGTAAACTCCGAGGCAGCGTCCTCTGACCCTGCTCCTAGTGCAATGTTATCTCCTTCAACTCAACTCTTATTTTATGAGGCCTCAGCTTCTTTTAACACTGAACTAGCATTGCTGCAACCTTCTTTTCAGGCTTCTGATGTTGACACATTGCTTAAAACTGCTCTTCCGGCTGTACCTAGTGATCCAATATTGGTTGAAACCCCCAAGGGTGATCAAAGTAGTCCTACTGTATCCCATCCTATGGCAGCGAAATCCGCTTCAAGTGAAAACATGCTGCACTCTACACCTGCACCAGTTTTTGATGTCTCTCCTGCTTCTAATATGGCTACTGCTTCACCTCAAGGTTTAACCATTTCTTATACAAATAAGAAATATTTTGAACAAGTTTTGCTTAAAAGTAAAAGTTCCCAGCAAGTGGTGCCTTCATTGTTCAGTAGTGATAAGTTGTTCCAAACTGCCAATTTGGAGGTTAGCCATGCCGTTCCCCCAAAAGGAAAGCAGGCATTTGCTACTCCTGCTTTTTCTGTGGATGGACCTCTGAATACACCTATAAATGAGCTTGTGTATTCTGATGAAGTTTTCACTTCCACCAAAGGTTTTTTTGCCAAGGAGGTACTGGCTGGTATGCCAACAATTGTTTCTGATACACTTGTGACTGCTGATCATTCTGTTCCTTTAGGAAATGTGTATGATTCCATTACAGCTCTTTCTCCCAACGAAGATGGTTCTGTTAACACAACCAAGTTGCTGTTTCCTCCTGAAACAACTTCCGAGCTGACTCATAGTCCCAGATCTGATGCTGAGTTAGTGGGTAGTGATGATGATGATGATGTTACTGATGATAATGATGATGATGATAGTGACAGAGATAGAAATGGTTTATCTGTAAATAAGTGTATGGTATGCTCCTCCCATAGAGAATCCCAGGAAAAGGTAATGAATGATTCAGACCCCCAGGAAAACAATCTCATGGATCAGAATCACCCAATCTCATATTCACTATCTGAGAAATCTGAAGAAGAAAATAAAGTCACAGGTGTGCCCTCAGAAAGTCAGACTGATATGGACAGAAGTCCTAATAAATCACCATTAACAAGCGTGCTCCCCCAAAAGCACAGTGATGGAACACAGGACAATGCCATTCAGACTGGTGTCCTGCTTGCTTTCACCCCAGAATCTAAAGCATGGGCAATTCTTACAAGTGATGAAGAGAGTGGATCAGGGCAAAGTCCCTCAGATAGCCTCAATGACAACGAGACTTCCACGGATTTCAGTTTTCCAGATGTCAATGAAAGAAGTGTTGACGGGGCCCCGGAAGCAGGTGACTCAGAAATGACTCCTGGGCCCCCAGAGTCCTCCACACCGACTGTTACTGGCAGGCACTCAGAAGTGTTCAACATTTCAGAGGCAGGTTAGTTGTGGATCAAAGGGATAGACTGAGGCGTGATGGTCTGCACTCTCAAAAAAATAGAAAACCATGAAAAGATAGAAATTTGGTAAAATGGCACATTAATTTTTTAATCAAAACATCAAATTAGTTTACATTTTTAAGGTATGACTTTATTCATTACTTCAAATGAACGCTCAATATGCTTTTTTGTTTTTTAATTAGAGTATTGTTGGCATATTGTGTTGTATGTGTCAGGTGTACAACACAGGGATTTGACATTTATGTACCTTACCATGTGATCACCACGACAAGTCTGTTAGTCGTCCATCACTGTGCAATTTTATTACAGTATCATTGACCCTGTTTCCTGTGTTGTACACACATCCCTGTGCCTTATTTATTTTATAAGCAGAAGGCAGTCCCTCTTACTACCCTTCAGCTTCCTCATCCTTCTTTCTGTCCCCCTCCTCACTGGCAGCCATCAGTTTGTTCTCTGGAGCTACGAGAAAAAGTTCTGTTCTGTTTGTTTTGGTCTTTAATTATCTGCAGAAGAGATAAAGTGATGTTTGTTTATTGTCAATTTTTCATATTCTACAAGATGCCTGTTATATGTGGGAACAATTATGTGTTGTTAATACATTTTTAGTATATTGCTTTTTAAATGATATATTAGAGTGTGCTCTTTTAGGTTATTTTAATTTTCATATTCACTCATGCTCTAAAATAAGTTGTAAACCAACTCTATTAAATTAAAAAATGAATTATAAGTTCTGAGAGTTATATGATATAAGCACCTCTCTGTACTCTGCCCCATGAAAGGGAATTACATAAGTTGTACTGCATGGCTTGGGGAGTTTTAGAAAAAGTTCCATTACTAAGTTTGGAGTGTAAATGGTAAGATTTTCTTTAAACAAGGCTTTAATTTTTTTAAATTGTGATTGATTACCTTAATGCTGCCTAAAGAGGGCAGTATAAACTAACAAAACACAGTGTATTTTGTACTCGTTACACACCTTTCTAAGCAGTTAAATAAAGGGTGTTAATATGCAGTGTATGCACAGGTATTATATGACAAGATGTAAGACACTAGAGCATTTTCTGTGGAAAGGCATGCCATGTATTGATGTATGTTATGCAAATTAGTTTATTGGCCAGATGTTTCTTAGAGCACATTACTGACAATATATATAATACAGATGTTTGCTTTAAATGCCAAAGAAAGTGGAAATTTAATACCAGTAAGCATATGAAATACTAGATAATTTTATCAAATTGATCATAAGAATTTTATAATTTTTTTAAATTTAATTTTAAGGCATTTTAAGTTTAAAATGAAAATATTTAAATTTTAACAGTATGTTAAAGGATAGGCTAAAGTAACATCTTGCACTATTGTTCCATAAAGGTGAATATTTGTGATCCAAAACATAGACACTAATCTCATTAGGATATTTTCTCTCATTTGTGATTTGTTTCCCTTCAATTAATTGTAGATTTTTCTTTCAATACAGCAGCAATGAAAAGTTTGTACATTTTAATAGGATATTTTCTCTCTTTTGTGATTTGTTTCCCTTCAATTAATTGTAGATTTTTCTTTCGATACAGCAGCAATGAAAAGTTTGCACATTTTAGTAGAGAAATTGTCCTAAGTATTCTGACTTGATACTATTTACCATTGCATTTCAGTTTAAAAATTTAAACTTTATGTGAGAGTAAATAATGAACCAATAGGTCACCATATTCACTAGGAATGAAAATATATGTACATTTTTCTTGAAAATGAAAAATATATATTTTTCATTCCAATTCTAATACTGTTTTTAAAAATGTTTTATTAGATGTCTTTTAAAGGAAAATATTAGGAGTCCACCTATTTTTCTGTCTCACTGGGCAGTGACATTAGTGAGATGTTCCTGCTCGATTATGCTTTTATAGGGAGACAGTATATAGGAAATACCAAGTCTAGAATTATTGACTAAAGTTTAGCAATTTCTCTTCAATAAATCTTATCTGATTTAATTGAGAGTATGTTCTCCCACTGATGAGGAGAAAACAATATGAATATTGCATCCAATATCATCAGGCAACTTAATTTATGACTTAAATGAGGTAAAACAAAATTAAGGAAGTTATGGCCTATTTTTAATTCTCTGTCTATAAAAATATCATATGCGGTATGTCATCAAATAATTGAATATGCCACTTTATCAAATGTATATAAAATAATTCTGAAACTTACAATCTGATTATGTATTTTTAAAATGTAGAATAACTTATGAGACATGTTCATCAAATAATATAGGTAAGCCGGATGTGCGTATGTGCAATATATGACTGCATACACCAAGACCCAAAGACACTGGATCACACACATGGTCCAGGTCAGTTAGGGCGTTAATAGGAGACCGAGCCTGGAAGTCTGGGTGGTTGATGTCTGCATCTTAGCACTAGGCTTTCAAGATTGTAGACATTAACTTACGTGTATAATGCTTAATTTGTAATACCGAAATTATACTGTTTTATTCTGAAAGTATACTTTAAGGTATTAATCTTAGTGCTTTTTTTCCTAATTGTCTATTAGTAGATTCTTATAATTTAGTTAACTCACATATACTACTGAGACATATAAAAATAATTATTTTAGTCTCAACTAATGGATATAAAAATCAAGACACCTAATTGTCATAATATACAAAGCAATTAGTCAATTGTGTGCATTTTCATATAGTATCCCATCTGGAATAAAATGCCTAGGTTCCATAACATGTAATTACCATGGATTTATCATTCTGTCTTCTCGATTGGAGGGTTTGTTTTATTTTTTCAGATTTTTTATTTTATCTTATTTTTATTTTTTATTGTTGTTCAGTCATGGTTGTCCCCATTTTTCCCCCATTACTCTTTCCTGCCCAACTCACCCCAACCTTCCACAGTCAGTCCTCCCCCCACCTAATTGTCCATGTCCAGGGGTCCTTTACACATGTTCCATGGTGACCCTTCCCCTTCTTTCCCCCATTACCCCCTCCCCACTCCCCACTGGTCACTGCCAGTTTGTTCTTTATTTCCATGTCTCTGGTTTATTTTAAAATTAAACATCCCAGGAAACTTAAAAGAAAGTCTTTATATAAAAGTATATGTGTTCATAAGTGTGTGTATATAGTGTATATGGTATATATGGTAATTTGTTACATATTTTATGTGTTATATCTTATATAGCACATATATGAACAGACATATCTCATACATATGTATGCACATCCAAAATGAGATATGTATGCATTTATATATATTTATACATATATATTGTTATGAATATTTGTAGCCATTGAAAACCTGTGTGATTATATAAGCCAGCTTTGTATGTAAATCAATGTACAGCACTGGTTCTCTAACTTGAATGTGAACCAGAATCACTTGGAGGACTTGCTAAAACAGATTTCTGGGCCTTACCCACAGTTTCTTTTTTAAAAATTTACATTGATTTTTAGAGAGAGAGGAAGGAAGAGAGAAACATTGACTCCTTTTACTTGTTTATGCATTTGAATCTTGTATGTGCCCTGACCAGGGATCTAAGCCACAACGTTGGTGTATAGGGATGACCCTCCAACCACTGAGCTACCTGGCCAAGGCCTCACAGAGTTTCTGAGTCAGCAAATTTGGGTAGTTAGGGCAAGCCCAAAATTTGCATTTTTAACAAGTTCCAGGTGAAGCCAATGCTACTATTCTGGGGACTGCACTTCAAGAATGACTGATACAGATGATAATATTAGGTACTAGGTACCAGGGACTTTGCTAAATGGATGATATCATTTATTCTCCACAGACTTTCTATTTAGATAATGATGGTTACAGGAGAAAAAATTTGAAGACAACTATGTATAAAACAAGGTGCTTTTGAAAATTTCATAAATAAATACTCAATGCATTCACCATCAGATGAATTAGTTTTCTAGAGGAACCTCACCATAATACATGATTACCAGAGCACATGATTAACAAAATAGAAAGTAAGCTTGGGGCTTCTGTCACAGGAATATTAATTACAGCTTAGATGTCCGTGGACTTAGACTATTTCCACTTTTCAGTTCTACGATTTTTAGGCACCTCTTTGAATTCTACATTTTCTAGCTAATGCTTCCATAGTTATAAGAACAAACATTTTGAGAAATTTGAGTGACATTTATATGCCTTTGACCCATATGAGTAGATTAATTTATTGGCCGTTTTTACACTATCAAGTTACAGAAGGAGGCTATTGTTTTAGATCTAAGTTCTCTGCATTAGATATCTCTTAATGCTATATTTATGAACTTATGTTACTCTGAAAATATTTAAAATTCAATTGAATCCTTTTGTCTCATATCATTAATAGTAAGGCACTTGGTATAACAACACCAAATGTGCCATTTGTGTTAGGAAGCAATATAGACTCTCACGGAGAATTTGAATGTAGTTCTTTCAAAACTCCTCCAGGTGGACAGGCGGTGGTGTCAACAGCATCGTGGCAGAGCGGTTCTAGAGTCCAGGTCCCTTCGTTTCCCACTGCACACTCCTCAAAGTAGAAGGAAGGTGGTGACTGGCCACTGCCTCCCTGTGGCTGGGAAACTCTTTCGGCAGCTGGAAAGCATAGCTCCAGAAGCAGTGATTTTGAAAGCGCTAGAAGAATAGCTCAGCTGCTTGGTCACAATAAGTAGTCTTTTGTCATCTTTTAAAATGAAGCCAAGGAGAGAATTTAGCCTTTTTCATAAAAGATTTTTTCCATTACCATTTATCCCCCCATACCCTTTTCTACCCCTACCCATTCTCTCACCTCCATAATCACCACACTGTGGTCCATGTCCATAAATTCTTTTTCCTTTTTTGTTCAATCTATGCACCCCACCCAACCCCAGAGCTGTCGGCCAGCTCTTGATCTATGAATCTGTCTCTATTTGCTTCTTAGTTTAGTTCATTAGATTCCACATATGAGTGAAAGCATATGGTATTTGTATCTCTCTGAGTGGCTTATTTCACTTAGCATAATGCATCCTACCTTTAAATTTTAAATAGAGTGCTGATTATCCTAATTAAGGGTTATTTTACTGTAACAAGGGTTATCCTAAGATTCTCTTTCAATGAAATTATTAACTGCTCCTAATTATTTACCTGATTGCAGGCTTTAAAATAATTCCTTTAAAGTTAAGTTTGGAAAAAATCAAGATTTTATATGGTGATTCAGTAAGTAGCACTGTTTTCCTGATTGTTTTATTTAAACACTGGGTAGTTTTCTTATATTAATAATTCCATTTCCCTTTTAACAACCTTTTCAAGTCAGTATTATGTTCATTTCTTGCCATGACTCTTCTACCTGGGTGCAAATCTCTGTTAGGATATTTTAGGTCTTTGGCTCTGATGACCCACCTTATTTTTAAATTTTGTTTTACTTGAATTTGCTTATAATCATAGACATTCTTTGCATCTTAGAGTCAAAATTTTAAAGGTGGGCAACAGAGATGAAAAAGGCAACTATTTGGTTGAAAAATGTTGTAACTTCAAGTTTAAATATCAACTCTCTTCATTTTCTCCAACACAGAAGCCAGTAATAGTAGCCATGAATCTCGTGTTGGTCTAGCTGAGGGGCTGGAGTCTGAGAAGAAGGCAGTTATACCCCTCGTGGTCGTGTCAGCCCTGACGTTTATCTGTCTAGCGGTTCTTGTGGGTATTCTCATCTACTGGAGGTAAGTTGAGTGTTTGTTTTGGAAATGTATTTCATAA
>PVKM010031085.1:0-16975 GCA_004027735.1 Carollia perspicillata | reverse complement strand
GGCAAAACATCTGAGTTTGTGGAGCCTATCTACCTTCTGGAGAGCTGGGTTGTCTGTAAGACTGGGTTGGAAATACCCAACAGAGATAATTTGCATAGTGACTGAGGGACCACCAGGAATAGTACTTACTCTGTAAAACAGTGAGTCAGTCCCAAGCCAAAAAGGTCAGTGTCACCATGGAAGGGTCATTCTGAGTAACGCGGTGGATGTGCTGTTCAGCTTGTCCCTGCAGTTCACCCTAGTGCCTACAGACTTGGGCCAGATCCTCAAAAGAGAAAATGATAAAAATAAAAGAACCGTATTTAAAAACTTGAGAAGACAAAGCAACCCTTCCTTGTGTCCTGTGCAACAGAGTGTAGCAACACTGTGGGAGAAGGGAAATGTCTCCGGGTGTGGCTGCTTTCGGAGCAGGCTGAGTTACAGACCAGGCCCAATGCATGGAAGAGAAGAGGCGGGACAGAGTGTTGCCATCAGAGAGGACACAACAGAAACCGAGGAGTGGAGGGAGGGCCGGAGAAGCCCTGCAGTTTGTGAACTAACTCTGAAGCACTAACTTGACACACTCAGCTGCTCCCCAGGCCAAGCTGGGAGAACCTGGAGCCCCTACATTTGTAGCTGAGAGACAGAGGCAGAAAAATGCTGTTTTGTTATGATTTTTATGGCTTTTTCCCTTGCTTAATCTGGGGAAATGTCCTATTTACTCTGTTTTTAAAATCTGGGTATATAATTATTGTCATATAACTAACTTAAATAAGCAAAAAGAGAATCCTACCACTTTCCCTTCACCCAAATCAGGAGACACTCATGATAGTCGGCTCATATATTATTCTCTAGGAATTCTAACCAAATTGCACTCTGGTAAAAAAAAAAAAGGCTTTCTCATGGATGTATTTTATTTCAGTGTCGCATGGCTGGGAGTTTTATATTTTCATTTAGCAGGTCCTTTATAGTCCTGAGTGTTAAATCACACTGTCTGTTGCTCTTCAACAGATCAGAGATAACATTATAATAATCAGTAATTCCAGGGCTTCGATAGATCTCAGGGCTATCATCTCGACACCACACAAATAATACATTAAAATAGTATAACACATTTTTAGTTCTATAAGAAGTGAATTTTACTCATTACAGTATCTTATCACATCCCATTTTATGTGGACATAGAAAAGGGAAAAGATTTCAAAATAGCGATAACAAACTTCAGTAGGAAAAGCTACCCTTATGTGCTCAATTAGGGAAATGTTTAATATTACACCACTGTCTGAAGTTTAATAAACTGGGGCTGGGTTAGGTCAGGGGAAAAAGATAAATTCCAGAGTGATGTAAGGAAATACAGAAAGAATGACATGAGACAGATTATCCTCAGATTAGAAAATAATTCTTTTTCTCGCTTTCTAAGGAGGAAGAAAAAAGAGTAGGGAATAAAAAGAGTGTATGAACAGCTAATACTTGTACTAACAAAGCAAAGCGTTTAAATCCTGTCTCAGAAAGCACATTAGTTTGCACAAAATAGAGAAAAATCAAGAAATAAGGAAATAAAGAAACCGAGGGGAAATTATGGTTTAGTGATACAATTTTATTGTTAAAGATAATTTAACCTGCCCTGACTGGTGCAGCTCAGTGGACTGAGTGTGGCCTGTGAAGTGAGGGGTCAATGGTTCGATTCCTGGTCAGGGCACATGCGTGGGTTTCAGGCTAGGTCCCCAGTGGGATGTGTGAGAGGCAACCACACCCTAACGTTTCTCTCCCTCTCTTTCTCCCTCTCTTCCCCTCTGAAAATAAATAAGTAAAATCTTTTAAAAAAAGATAATTTAATCTTAGCAATTTCCTTTTTAAAAAAGGACTTCCTGAGTGCTCTGAATATAATGAAAACTACTATATCCTTAGCATTTTGTAGATATAGGGAATATTTACTGGTTCGTGGCTGCCTGCCATCTTTTGCTTCTAACATGATATTTACTTTTATGGAATAAACCTTTTCCTTTTTGGATATAATCTGACTGTGCAGTGATCAGTCAGCTTTGTCCTCCTAAGCCAAAAGTTGAGTGTCTTTTGAACACTGAACAAGTGCTTGAGAAGAGTCCACTCTGTCTGGGTTGTGTTCTACATACCCAAACTTTTAGATTTCTTTTAAAAAAGATTTTATTTATTTATTTTTAGAGAGATGAGAAGGGAGGGAGAAAGAGAGGGAGAGAAACATCCATGTGTGGTTGCTTCTTGAGCGCCCCCCACTGGGGATCTGGCCTGCAACCCAGGCATGTGCCCTGACTGGGATTCAAACCAGCAACCCTTTGGTTCACAGGCTGGCACCCAATTCATTGAGCCACACCAACCAGGGCCAAACTTTCAGATTTTTTTATCCTTGATTACAATTAGGCATTTCACACAAATTGTGCCTATTACATGCCATTACTTTCTAATTTGATGTCGAATGAAGTGATAAAGACTGAGACTTTATTCATTCCATTGTTAATGCCTTACTGCTCCCAGAAAGTGTCTGTGTTTACTACACGTAGCACTCACAAAGATTTGCTTTGGTTCTTGAGTTTTCCTTCCTATAGGTTTTCTGATCTTCAGCTGGCCTTCCAATATACCCCTATTTCTTAGTTAAAAAAATGAAACCCCGCTAATCAAGCCTGGGACTTTTATCTTCTTTCCTTGCTATAACCCCGAAGTCTTGATTCCTCACTGTCTCTTCAGAGCTGGTTTCTGTACTTAGCAACAAAGGAATCCAGCTGATACCTTGAGCAGACTTTCCAAATGTGATCCAAGGGAAACCCACCATTTGTTTATTCAACAGAAACAGATTGAGTACTTACTATGTGCTAGAGACTATTGACAGAACATTTGGAGGGTGAATAAACAAAACTTAGCTCTTTTCCTCTAAAAGCTTATAGTTTTCCTGCATGGCGGCTAAGTGGTATGCTAACATTCTGGGAAGAATTAGAAACCAGGAATGTTAAAAAATATGCTAGGAAATGACAGAAGGAGTCAAGACTTGAGGATATAATAAGGAAAGAGGATAGCAGTTGCATGGCTTACTAGCAGATTTAAAAAAATAATAAAAAAAATCTATGTATGGAGATTCTAATAAAAATGATTTGTGTGTCTAATTATTTCCCAGATATGTCCCAACTTTCTATTTCTCATGTCAATTCCTTAATTCAGGTTCTCATTAGTAAATGCCTCGTTCACTAGCTTCCTCTAGTCCAGTGATGCCATTAATCTAGAACTTTCCTTCCCTACACTACTCCCAGTTTAACTTTCATACCACAGTTCTTTCAGGATTTTCTTTCTACTGTGCAAATTGTTTATAATTAGTCTTCTACTTAAGATTTTTCAGTAGCTCTCCATTGCCTTTCCAATATATGTGTGACATACAGAGAACTTCAATAATAATGATATAGAAAAATAATAGTTATTCCAATTTCATACTTTGACACTTTCCCCAACACACTTACATTCCATCCCTTAGAAATTAATTGGAGTTACTTGATGTCATCCTGTTTTCTCTGGCCTCCTTGCTTACCTCAACTTTCTATCTCTGGACTGAAAGTGAGATCAGTTGATCTCATTATTACTATATTGTAGTAACCATACTATAGACTGGGTAGATTTTTAAAAATTTAATCCTTATTGCATTGTTTGCATTACTTTTTAGTCCCTGTATACCCCCTCCCCCCAGCAATCATCACACTGTTGTCCATGTCCATGAGTCCTTTTCCCTTTTTGCCCCACCCCTGTACTTCCTGATTACCCCCAACCACTAGCTGTCATCCTGCCCTCCATCCATGAATCCGTCCCAATTTTCCTTGTGAGTTCAGTTTGTTCATTCGATTCCATATATGATGAGTGAGACCATATGGTATTTGTCTTTTTCTGACTGGCTTATTTCACTTAACATAATGTTTTCCAAGTCCATCCACACTGTTGCAAAGGGTAAAAGTTTCTTTTACCCTTTGCATTCCATTGTGTAAATGTCCAATTGTTGTTTTATCTACTCATCTACTGATGGATACTTGGGCTGCTTCTATATCTTGGTGATTGTAAATAATGCTGCAATGAATGTGGGGGTGCTTATGTTCTTTTGAATTAGTGTCTTGGGTTCCTTTGGACATAGACTGGGTAGATTAAAAAAAAAAGAGGCCCTAAATTGTATTACCTTCAAGAAACAGAACTCCAGTATATGTAAGTATTGATTTTGCCTTAATCCAAGTTCAGCATTCAAACTTATAACCTAGATATTGCATGCATGACACAGACCTTACTCAGTGCAATCATATATATAATGACATCAAATTAATTTCATCACTAACTATTAAATATCATAGAAACTTTGCCCACTATAAAATGTATTGACTGCCATTTTGTTTTCTAATCACCAATCTTCAAATCAAACTTAAGAAGAATCTTTCTCTTTAATAGAGTATCAAATTGGTCAACTTTCTTTGATTGCTTTCCAATGTACTACCAAACTAATCAGACAACCAAAAAGTCAATTAATAAAACTTTTAAGAGATACTGCACTATGGACAATTGAAATCCCTCGCAGTTATAATACTCCTTCCCACTTCTGGACTGCATATAGAGACACTACCCTGTTGAATCTTATTGAGAATAGAAATCAGAAATGTTCTAAAAAGCTTTTTCTTGTAATAGGTCCATTTTATTATTGTTATGATTATTTTAATCCCCACTTGAGGACTTTTTTTTTTCATTGCTTTCAGAGAGAGAGGAAGGGAGAGAGAAACATCGATGTGAAGAGAAGCATGAGTCAGTTGCCTCCCATTCACATGCCCGGGTCAGGAATCGAACACACAACTTTTTGGTCATACGATGACACACCGACCAACTGAGCTACACTGGCCAGGGCGCAACAGGTCCATTTTAAAAGATTGCTGTTCTCTGTTTTTCCTACGTGGTGTCTTTCTGAATTGTGGCTTTCACTGGTTCTGTGATGGCAGACAAAGCTCAGAAAGAAAGCGCTCCTGTGACATGCCACAGCACTCCCCTTTGCAGCCTGTTTCTAATGGACACCGTTGAATCTGTATATTCATAGTTGAATCCACACATGCAGGATTTTACAAATGTCATGTTGAGAATTCCGAGATTCTTCATTGTGTTTCGAGAGTATTTCTGCCATAAGCACTATTTATTTTTACTTACAACTTAATTGATTTAAAAAGGGGAACAGATAGTTTTGCCAAACTTTAAAAGAACTTGATCAGATTTTTATACTTTTCAAGTTTATGGTACCATCAGAAAAATCATAGCTGGGAGGGTAAATTCATAAAGCTTAATACCATGAGTAAAAATATGATTTTCTTTAAGAAATTAAGCAAGTATTTATAGGCTCCCTGTTAAAGTGTTCATTTCAAAATTTGAGCCATACAGATGTATAAGTACATTCTTTTTAAAAATTCAAACCATACCTGTATATCTCTGTGTGTGTATATATACATAGAAATAAAGAGAACTATTATTTATACATCTAATGTATACTTTAATGTAAATAATCATGTTATGCATATTGTCCTGATATTTGATTTTCCATTTAACATATCATTGATACAGTTCCATTTTATTATACCATATTCTTTTTTAAAGGTTTAAAAGTTGGTTTATTATAAAAGCAATCTAGAATAAAATCTAATCCCAATGTTACCAGATAACCAAGAAGTAGTTAAATACGGTTACATTAGGAACAAGGACATAAAACATACCTCATTATTTTTAACATCTACAGAATTGGCTAAAAATTATTTAATCATTATTCTGTATTATTAAAAAATTATATTTTCACCCATAAGAATGCCTAGAACATAGTTAGCACTTTTAAAACTGTTATATTTTGTTATAATTATTATTAACCTACTACAGACTAGAACACTGAGTATTCAAAAGATTAGGTGACTTAAGAATGTCACATGGTTAGTGGAGGAGGCAGAATTGGAACCCAGGACTTTTACCTTTAATAAAAAGCAACGGTAGTACCTTATGGCAAGTAAAAATATAAATAAATAAAGGGAAGAAAGAAGTCTTAACCATAGGTCTGGTGGAATGCAGAAAAGATTTCCTTCGAGCTGGTCAGTAGTTTTCTCTGAGACTAAAATGAAGACTAAGAAACTTCATTCACACCCACAGTGTTTGGACACAGGAGAGAAGGCCCTGGATGGGGCTCGTTAGGGTTTGGTGAGAAGGAGAAGGTGCTGATTTGATTCAGGGAGGGGGAGAAGTCTGGGAAAGGTTTGTGGGAAATTGTTATGGATTCAGGAAGGGATGAGAGAGGATTCCAAGCAGCAGGCAAGGTGGGGCTGGGCTTGGCAGGCCCCGTGGTGGGTGTGGTCACTGGAGTCCAACTCAGACTGGGAAACCGGCCAGGGCCAGGGAAGGCAGATCATCTCCAGACAGGGCTTTTTCATCATCCGTTTTGGTGAAATACTTTATATAAAACTGACTATATGTTTAGAGTTGTAGTTTCAGGATGTCACACAAATTAGATTTTCAGGATAGAGCTGCTGTGAGTCTATTAGAAGCAGACTTGGCGCCAAATATGATGCTTTTATTTAAAGTATATTTTATTGATTATGCTATTATCCTTGTCCCAATTTTTCCCCCTTTGCCCCCTCCACCCATTAATCCCCCTCCCTGAAGCACCGCCTCCCTCAGTTCATGTCCATGGGTCACGCGTATAAGTTCTTTGGCTTCTCCATTTCTTATACTACTCTTAACATCCCCCTGTCTATTTTGTACCTACCAACTATGCTTTGTAATCCCTGTACCTTTCCCCCCATTCTCGCCCTTCCCCCTTAGTGTCTGGCAGGTGAGGCACAATAGGATAGGCAAGGGGCTCCTCCTAGCGCATAATATGCTGTAAAGGAAATGCGGGCAGTTTGAGCAAGGGGGAAGTGGTTAAGTGATTGAAAGCACTTCGGGACTTACGCAATACAAAGCCATTGTCATAGAAAACTCCAGATGCGTTTTAATTTTCAAATGCTGAATTACACATAGGGTTGTGCAAGGACAGTCTCAGAAGGATTCCTCCCAGACAGCCATAATCACCCTGACGTACCTCAATTTCCCCTGCTTGTGCTCCCAAGAGTACGGTTTGGCACATTTTTTGCTTCCAGGGACGAGTAGGAAGCATTTTGTTGTGGAAATCTTGCTTTTTGTGAAGGAATGAGGACAACCGCCTGCACGTGTTCGTTCGCAAACTTAATATCATCTGGCCAAAGCATCTGTCATTGAACAGGAATCGAAGGGTTTTGAAAAACATTTGTCTGTGCTCTTGCTTTAGTAATGATTCATTCATTTATTATTAGTATACTTGCTCATCCTTCCATTTATGAATGATATTCTTGGAGGTGTTAGCTCCTCACATCCCCTTTCTCTGTTAGAAACTGCCCAGCTTGCCCGAAGATGAGTTAAGCTGTTCACTGTTTGAGAGCCATGTTGATTTTATTTTCATCACAAAAATGCATGCAAATATAAGTGTTGTATAAATTCCTTATGTTTCCTCGTAGCTTTCAGACAACATAAACCCCAAGTAAATTTACTATATAAAGTAAATTCAAGCGCAATACATATTATTAATTTAATCAGGCGAGCAGTGTTGACTGCTAGGACCCACGTCCTTGAGCACGTGACAGGCTTTGACAACATTGTGTCATCTGTTGACTCACTTCTGCTAGATTTTTTTCTCACATCATCGCCTGGGGAGGCGGCAGAATGTTAAACCTGGGAGGTTCACTTCTGCTTCTGCTTCTACTTATTGGGCATGTGCGCTTAGTCAAGTTACTTGACCATTTTGAGACGCAGTTTCCACATCTGGAAGATTGGAACAATAATAGTCCCTACAGCACTGGGTGGTGATGACTCAGAGTTAATGTCTGAAAAACAGAACACAAAATATTCAACACGTCGTAATTATTCTTACTTATACCCTAGGCTCTGATGTCATTTGGAATATACATATCCTTTATGATTTAATTTTCATGAGCCGGGGTGGTGACTTCGTAATGTGTCAACTTGGCTAGCCCGAGTTGACACATTTCTCAGAAGGAGGGCGCCTTTCTTGTATGTTTCTGGCTAGGATAAGGCACAAGAAATATTCTTGTGCAATGTTTGGAGGGCAGAATTAAGGCAGTAATTATTTCGTCGCTTGCACGCATTATCACATGTTGGCTTACACAATTTGTATAAGCTGGTGGCGGGGCCCACAACTTCTCCGCCTTACCTTGGATCTTCCTCCAGCCTCTGTGACTCCTGCAACAGGTGTGAATGTTTCACTCCACGGTGAAGCTGCCGGCCACTCCAGGACACTCACACCACTGAGGGCAGAGGCAACGAGAACGGACCCCAGTTGCAGTCCATTCTTGCCGCTTCTGGCTTGTACTTAGAGGTTCTGCCCCATACGTTCATTCATCTTTTCTACCTGACTGCTTGCCTCATGAGTTTTAAGCTCCAGCGTCCAAAGGAAAGACAGGAAATTTATACAGATTGCTTCCTAACCATCCCCCACAGTTGTATAAGGTCAACTCTCTGTAAAAAAAAAATCGCAGATAGATAGATAAATAGACAGACAGTAGATAATTTCCTAATAGTTTATCTGATCAACCCCCCTGACAGAGCCAGGGGTAATTAAAGTAGTTCTATCTCACAACTACACTGTCATAATTACAAACAAAAACATGGGCAATAAAATCCTGTGGGATATTTGGGTATAAGGAGGTCATCCATAAAATTCAGAATAAAATATTTTGTAGGATTATGAAAATGAAATTTCAAAACTTAAAAAAATTGTCATAAGGTATTGAAAAATTCTGTTGAAAAATATTAGATCATGTGGAAAAATATTGCTGTGATCCATTCTTATTTGGTCCCCTCCACAGCAAGTTTCTGAGGCCTAAGACGATCCTCACGCCCCTTACCCATCTCTTAACCACCTTCCTTTGTAGCAGACACTACAGCCTTGAGCTTTTCTGGAAAAATATCTGAGATGAAATTCCTAAACTGGGTCTCAGTCTCCAGATTTATCTCCTGATTCAAAGGAATCCGACCTATCGCCCACTAACTCACTCATTCTTTACTCATTCAAACATAAAAAGATAGCACATAGCTAAACGTCGGATTGTGGCTTTGCACACAAGACAACTCACTCTCTTTTCCCTTAAGGGGCTGAGTGTCTAGGGGAAAAAAGCCAGCAAACTAGCAATGGCCGTGCCGTATGTTGAGTGAATGATGGAGTTATGCACAGGACTCTCATAGAACAGGCTGTTAACCCACAGAGGGAGCTGGAGAGAGCTTGCTAGAGAGGTGTTACCCGAGTTGCTGCGTATCAAAACGTAAATGAGGCTTTAACACTTCCTGCCATAAAAATGCACGTCCCAAGTAGGGATTACACCTCAATCCCGGGTCCCATGAGAGGACGATATGCAGAACAGAGCCACAAAGGATGACCCACAATCACTGATATTTAACATGAGGGAAATTTGATATTTGCTTTCAGCCCCTGAGGCTTTTGCGCTGTTTGTTACTTCAGCTGATTAGTGCGTGATTTGGCAGTGGATTTGAAGTACTGCTGTTCCAAAGTACTGAAATGAGGGAGTACCTGATCACATTAGCAACTTTTGAACACAAGGTAATGCTTTTATGACAGAATTAGATATTTTTATAGCCCCAATGCTATGCCAGTAGTTTTGGGTCTTAACTACAGGGGTCCGGCACAAATAACGCCCCCGCTTTTTTATTATAAACTTTTTTATTACAAAATCATAAGCATGTAATTCTCTAGCATAACAATATCACGCTCGAGCACACCATACGACATTTTAGGTGAAATGTTTAAATTCAAACTATAAATTATTACGTCTGTAAGTATTATTACCCTACTAACCACACTCAAACAGGCCTTAATTCTGCTGGACCCTGTACTTAGCTTCCGTTACCATGTGGCATAGAGAGCAGTTTATTATAATTTTTCTTATTAATTTGTATTCTCACCCCCTTCTCTTGGCCATTATTTAGTTCTCATAGGCATACGGGTTTTCATACCTATTTCGTAACTACAATATTTGGATATTTATCTCTTAAAGTTAGCGTGCAATGTATGGGTGACAGGACAAAAATTATTAATGTGTGACTCTTCCTGGGCTTCCCCCGTTTCGTGTGTATACAAAGGGCTCTGTCTCACCTACTCAGCATCTAAAGCTTTGTATGCAGAATCTGGAGTTCTCCTTAAGATTTGGGGAACAACATAAATAAAAGCCAGAATTCTCGTTTTCCTGCAGCCCTTCGAAAGCACCATAGCCAGCTGAACCATGGGGGTAGTAGTTTCCATATGGACTAACACAGATGTTAGCTTACCCCTTTGTGACCCTCAGCTGATTCCCTGACCCCCACTCCTGAAATATTGGGAACATTTCAAGAAAATAATAGACTCATCTTATTATGTATTTTGAACAGGTTAGGATAAAAATTACTGCAATCAAATGAATTTTCCTGGTTAAACTAGTTTACGTGGTTCACTGTATCAGTTTGTTTTGGCATCATGTAGGTAAGGAATTTCAGAAGAGGGTTTAAAATCTGAAAGAAACATTAAGATCTACCCTGAAAAATTCCAGGCTTGATTATAAATTCAGAGCTAGAGATGGAAGTGCCCGGGCACTCCTGCCAGGCCCGGAGCACCTGACCAGCCCTGGCTTCTGTTAATGAAAGCACAGATAAAATGTGTTTTATAAACACGCAGAATGTCTGAACTCGGCGTTGCCCTAAAATAGCAATAGCATACCAGTTTTACTGACTATCCCATAAAGGACAGATAACATTAAGGATTCCCAATTAGGGAGGGTTAAAAATAAAATATTATAATTTTTTACAAAGCATTTTAAATCTGAGAGCTATCGCTCAAAGAAGGCATCTATAACGGGATCCAAAAATGATTTTATAAGCAGTGGTAGAAGAGTAAGTAAAATTTGAGCCCACAGTCAGAAAAATAATAGATAATAAGTAACAGCCAAATTCCAGAGATCTGGCATCATTGGCACTGGAATATAGTAGGCATGACTATTGTTCGTTGACTTAGACTACATTTAGAACACGTGTTTAGATTTTAATACCTCTCCGTCACAAAGAAACAGACAAAAAAAGGAACAAACCTTTGCTCAACTGTAATGCCAAGGTGGGCAAGTGGATAAAGAAAACTGTGGAAGCTCTGTTGAAAAAAAAATCGGCTCAAAAGAGGCTTGCTTAGCCCTGGCTGGTGTAGCTCAGTGGATTGAGCATGGGCCTGCGAAGCAAAGGGTTGCCGGTTCAATTCCCAGTCAGGGCACATGCCTGGGTTGCAGGCCAGGTCCCCAGTTAGGGGCGAATAAGAAGCAACCACACATTGATATTTCTCTCCCTCTCTTTCTCCTTCCCTTCCCCTCTCTCTATAAATAAATAAATAAAATATTTTTTTTAAAAAAAGAGGCTTGCTTAGAGTTCTACCCTTGAAATAGCTACAGAGGAAAGAAAGGGAAGAAGGGTGGGAGTTCTGATGGAGAAAGCTTTGAGAAAAGGGTTTCAGGGTATTGCAGGGAGGAATGACAATTAAAGACCTTTCTAAATCTGGGACTCTTAAATTCTATGACACTGAAAAAAACAGCTAATATAATTTGCATAGACTGGCCCTTGAACTTTGTTTCTTAAACTTTGACTTTATGAAATGCAGATACAAGTTAGCTGAAATTAGTGTTATTGTGTTAAGATTAAATTAAATTAATCTTTATCTTTAAATTTTCTAATCAATCTACATATTATTGGTTGCAATTTACCAGCCATTGAAGCCAGTCTGAATGTCTCTGCTCTCTGCTAAGCTTTAAATCTCAGGTCAGGTCCCTACTGACAACATAATAGGGTCTAATCCAGAGACCTCAGATATGCTCCTTTAAATATTTATTTCAAATTAAAAGAGCTAAACACAATGGAGATAAGCAATCTATCAGATGCAGAGTTCAAAGGACTGTTTATAAGGATGCTCGAGGAACTTAGTGAGGACCTCAGCAGCATAAAAAACCCCATCAGAAATGAGGGATACACTAATTGAAATAAAGAAAAATTTACAGGGAAACAACAGTAGAATGGGTGAAGCAAAGAATCAAATCAATGACTTGGGTCATAAGGAAGCAATAAACAATCACACAGAACAAAGAAAAAAAAATAATCCAAAAAAAATGAGGATAGTATAAACAGCCTCTGGGACAACTTCAAGAGGTCCAACATTTGCAACGTCGGGGTACCAGAAAGAGAAGGGAAAGTGCAAGAAATTCATAATCTGTCTGAAAAAGCAGTGAAAGAAAACTTCCCTATTTTGGTAAAGGAAATAAGACATGCAAGTCCAGGAAGCACAGAGAGTCTCAATTATGATGGATGCAAAGAGGCCCACTCCAAGACCTATCATAATTAAAAGGTGAAAGGTTAAAGATAAAGAGAGACTCCTAAAAGCAGCAAGAGAAAAGAAGTTAGTTACCAGAAGGATGCCTGATGGGGGAAGGGGAGGATGGGTGAAGAGGTGAGGGGATTATGAAGTACAAATAGGTAGTTACAGAATAGCCACGAGGATGTAAAGTACAGTATAGGAAATGGAGTAGCCAAAGAACTTATATGCATGACCCATGGACATGAACAATGGTGGGGGGATTGCCTGAGGGAGGGGGGCAAAGGGGGAAAAGCAGATACCCGTAATAGCATAATCAATATAATATAATGAAAAATTATAGAGAAGCATTTTTGATTCCTCAAAAATGTAAACAAGTGTTAAAAGCAGAAGGAATTAAAAGAAAGCATTTGATGTGGCTAGTTTTGGCATTGTAACAAGACCTTTATGTTGTATTTTGGTAAAACCTTAAAAAAACCCACACTATTTAAAAAATATTCAATAATTTGCACCATAAACACTTTCATCTCTATCCACATCTAAACTCCGTTCTTGAATTTCACCATGAAGACATAGGTTAAGTTTGTGAAATGAAGTGAGGCTCAAGAATGAGTTGGGGTAAGGCTGGGGGTCAGACGAAGCTAACTTGGCGATTGACTACCTAATTTGCATTTTATAAACTTGTACTCCAGTTGTTCAAGGACACAGAAATTTTTCACTTTGATGCAATATGACTCTTAATGAATGTATTAGCTTTTTACTTTTTTTTTCTTCCTAAGAAAGACTTGATTCCTTTTTTTGATGATTTTACTAGCCAAACAAAAAAATTTTCTAATATAAAAAATATATCATTCATTTAAACAAAAAATTTTTATAGTTGCCCATAGGAAAATACATACACTTTTAAGTACCTATTATTAGTTTTAATATAATGACTGAATAGCATAAATTTGGTGGAAAATGTAACTGAAAATAACACTGAAAGTGAAAAAATTTCCCCCCATCAACCTAATGGGGAAAAGTTAAATAATACATGTTCATGATGCAAGTTAATCATTTAACAAAACTCCATTTATCCCTCAGATCTTTATCATATTTTCTAAAGCAAATATGCTAGAAAATGAAACAAGCCCAGTGTGAAATAAAAAGTGAAACAAAAACTAGGAAAATCAACTTTCTTAATTTTCTGCCACTCTTTAAAAACTTTCTAAAAGTATGACATTTAAAAAATTTTCCCTCATTGCCAGTCTCAACAACTCTGAGAGAACATTAGTTTCTATCAGGTAAGGAAAAAAATAATTCACGGAAGACCAGTATATTGTATACCAAAATGTACACCCAGGTCTTCTGATAATACTTCGATTTTTTCCTCTTATTTCTGCCTTCTCTGTTTTTTGGAGAAATCAGTGATTATCTGATCTGCATATGAACTAAGGTGCAGGTATAAGCTTAGGTAAACATTACCTACAGACCCTCTAATCCTTTGGGTCAGTACAGTAAAATCATGTTCCAAGTGAAGCGGTGTCTAAGGAAAGCCATTCAAGAAAGTCACATCAGGCCCCAAAATGGACCTTTTATTCCCTCTGATATCTGTTGATTCGGTGTTCGTACATCCCAGGCAGTCAGCACTAGGAAACTCATGATGGACAAGAGATCATCTCAACTGCCTCTAGCCGTTCTTCCCCAGTGAGCAGGATAAAGAAAAAAGCAACAAATAAACATGTAACACAGTGAATTAAACGTCCTCGTGTATAATTGCACCACAGGGGCTGCAGGACACAGCCTTGGTGGTGGTGGGCAGCAGGGGAAGGGGGCATCTCACAATGAGTACGGAAGGAAGAGGAATTTTCAGGATAACGTTAGCAGGGTCCTTGAACAGGGTGGGACGGGGTGCCGTGGGGGAAGAGGAATGACACAGGGTGACAGAAAAGTACATCTGCTGCTGTGACAAAGGCTTAGATAACAGGGACTTCAGCAGTTTCAATCCATTTCTCTCTCACCTACAGTTCTGGGGTAGGTGGTCCATGGCCCGTAGGTCGGCGGGTGCCACAAGGTTTCCCCAAGTTCCTCAGGCGTGGCTGCCATGTCGAGTTCAAGGTCACTGTTTTACATTTGACCAGCGGGAAATGGAGAACAAGAAGGTTGGGTATACTCTGTTTTTTAAAAACCTGACTAGAAGGTTGACACATTAATCCTGTTCATGTCCTTTAGCTGGGACCTAGTCATATGCCCGTGCCTAGCTACAAAGGAAGCGAAGAATTGGAATCTTCTGTTCGTCGGCCGTGTTTCACCCTGGAATGTCTATTACAATGAAAGTGGAGAACAGGTATTAAGGGCACAAGTGGATTCTGCCCAAGTGTGGAACTCTGGTGACCCCCAAATCTGAATGAACTGCTTTCTCACACGCAGAGCACATTCACCCCTACACGAGCAAGACAGTCCCTGCGTCTTCGGAGTTTACTGCATTAGTTCAAAGTCCAGTATCTCCCTGGGCGGTGCGTGTCCTTTCAGTTAGGGCTGGATGTGGATCTTAAGATACAGCGACTTATAAACTAAAAGAAACATTTTCTCCACGAACCTCTGCCCCAGCCAGTTCTCAGAGATGGAATGCGAACAAATTAAGCGCCTTATAAACTCCCATTCAGAAAATGAAAGAGCTGAAAATGCGTGAAAATCACAGATCTCTAGCAAGTTTCAAATCCCACTGGCAGAAATAAGAACTCCCTACCCTGACAGTCAAGTAAGTTTGTTTACACAATCTCTCAGCCTCTGATTCCGCTGTGGGGGAGGGACTCCCCCATCCTCTGCTTCCTGTGACTTTATCGGAATCTCGGGTAGTGAGGCTCTGCCCTCCTGAAGAGGCAAAACGTCTTTCACACCTGCTTCCTGATGGGGCAGGGCTGGGGATCCTGAGCTGTTTTAGAGACTTTTTTTTTAAACCACAGGCTTAAAGTTAAAGATAACTTAAAGGCAGGCTTTCAAGTTATTTTTAGCAATACATTTTCCTCGAAAACTTGGTATGCTTCTTGTGTTTTCAGGTAACCAGACCCAAGCGTATCTCTAAGCACAGGGTGATTGAAATCTCTGGTGTTTTATCTCCTGCCCTTGGTGCTCCGTTCTCATCTCCCACTGAGCCCCAGACTGAAGGCGTCTGAAAGAAAAGCCTGGAGTAGGGAGGCAGCATCCTCAGTCTGATTTTTTGCCTGTGAGAAGTTTCTGGAATGAGCAAGTTCCCACTATCTGTCGGGAAGTCTTAATGGGGATGCATGAGGAAGGCTGGACTGCAGATTCTTTTTCTCCATATTGCCTTTCTGCAGCCACAGCTAGCCATAGCTATAGCTAGCCTGCACCCGTGACCTTCACAACTTCGGTAAGAGGTAAGAGGCAAAAGCAGCTCACTCACACTTACGATAAGAGTTTTTCGAATTATTTCCACTTGAATTTTAAGCTGTGGGAAGATGTGGTTTCTATGCAAGGTATTGCCTGTAACAGTTTTATAAACACTTTATTTCACTATAAAACAAGTACCCCTACGTTTTTGCTCTGGGATATCTGTGTTTTAGGCACCAAGCTAATACTATACATTCTTGGTTTTGTTGCAATAATGCCCTGATTCTAATAATCAAACTCCATCAATACAGTTCAATTGATGAAGCAGAAAGATAATTATATGCAAATCCATGGAATCAACACATTGTAGTATTAACTAGAGAAGTAGACTGTAGGCAGAATGGCCTTGTAGGGAAGCTCTTAACTTCGACACAATCAAAGAAAGTGTGAGGCTGTCACTAGAGACATTCAGAGTAAGAACACACCCCTGTGCCTGTGATCCAGAGCCAGGAAACCAGAACCAGGAACTTGTCACTGCTGCTGCCACACTGCTTTTGTTGTCGGTGCTGTTGTTGTTGTTCTTCTTCAGTTTACATTGTTTTTCATCATCCGTGGAGCCGGAACAATGATGCAGAAACACCGTGCTTCCTCATTGTTGCTTGAAGAGTAGAGTTAGCTAGTGAGGATAACAATGCCTCTACCTGAGGGTTATTATAAGGATTAAAGGAGATAATGCGTGTCAAAGCAGCAGGAAGATGGTTTTCACCCACTTCTGCCTTCCAAATCTCTTGCGAAGGCATTGATTTGGTGGAATTTAATTCACACATCGGGCTCTAGAAGCAAAGGAGAAGGCAAATATCCATGGCTTTTTATTTGATTTATTTCACCTTTAAGCTTCTATGGTACATGGAGACACACTGGAAGACAGTGGGGATTAATCCTAACTGCAGATTAACCACAAGCAAAGCATGAAAAACTGATGATGTGAGAACCATCAGCAAATGGATGGTAACTGAAGCCAATGGAGAGGCTGTAAAGTAGGGAAGGCGGGCAGGGGAGGAAAAGCGTGGACATAAACAATCCAAATTTAAGGGATGAACAGAGGAAGAGAAACTCCCGAAGGAGACTGGAATGGAAATGAAACTTGGAGGCGTGTTGTCTTAGAATCAACATCAAGAGCACTAAACTAGGAGAGAAAGGTGGAACAGAGTCCAGGGCTGCTGAAAGACC
>PVKM010031084.1:0-16974 GCA_004027735.1 Carollia perspicillata | reverse complement strand
ATTCTAATTTTGTCCATACACCTATTAGAATTTTAACATAAAACCTCTGATATGGACACTGTTTACCTGTGTCTCATTCTCCCTTGCAGAAAGCAACTTCTAATTAGCATCATTGTGTTCAATGCACATTCTGTAAAATTTCATTTTAAAATGTATTAAGACATAGTGAGTCTTATATAGAGTCTTATATATTGATGCCAAACATACAATGTATCTTGGTTTTACATATTCCATATATGTACTTGTAAACAATGTATATTCTTTAGATGGTGGGTTTCTTTATTTTGAAATATCTTTGATTGAACTTCATTTAGAAAGGATATCTTCATTGTATATAGGAGTCTAAGTTAGTTTTTTTCTTTTCTACTTTAATGATGAGGGTTCCTTGATTTCTGGCTTCTACCATTTCTGATGAGAACTCAGGCATCATTCTTGTGGCTGTGCTGCCTATATGGTGAGTCTTTCTCTCTTGTAACTTCCTGGCCCTCAGGCCGTTATTCATGACTCTCTGCTCTGCCTGTTGCCTTGCAAATCTCAGCTATCTCAGCATCCTCTGACCTCATTTTCCACTTGAGGGTTCCAACTCCCTGGTATGTGCAGAGAAGTGTCCTATGCTAAAAGCCAGCTAAGATATTATGCTCCATTCCTGTTATGTCTTTCTTTGTAATCTTGTGCTGCTTACTATCTATTCCTTGAAGTTCATTGGTTATATATTTTGTCCAATTTTATAGTGCTAAATAAGGGAGGGTAAGTCAGTCCAATACTAGCTTCTCTTTTGAGGTCCTAGAAATCATATTCCAATGAGAAACTAAACAAAGAAAAAGATAATTATTTTTAAAATTTTCATGTTATATACTAAGGACTAAGGAAACTATAAACCAGTAACATAGATAAGAAAATCTGTGTACTGGAAAGTGTGGTAAAGGTGGTAGTAAGAAAAGTATTGGCTATCTTTTATAAAATTAACCAATGAGCAATATACATATTATATATAATAGGAATGTACACTTCAAACCAATATAATATTGTTAATGAATATCACCCCAAAATATATTTTTTAAAAAAGGAATAAAAAATTAGCCAGAGAACAATATACAGATTATATATCATAGAAATGTATACCTGAAACCCATATAACATTATTAATGAATGTCACCTCGAAGTATATATTTAAAAAAAAAGGAAGAAAAATATTGGCTAAGGAAGGCCAATGTGAAAGGGCATTGGAAGAAAGTTAAAAGAATGAACAATGCAAACATGTGTGGGAAGAGCGTTCCAGGCAAAGCAGCAGCCAGTACAAAAGGCACTTTGGTGAAAAAGTGGGGTAGCCAGTAAGACTGGAGCTAAATGAGTGGAGAGGAAAGTGCTAAGGGATAAATTTAGAGATCTAAATGAGTCCTAGATTGGGTAGTATTTTACAGAACATGTAAAAGCTTCCATTTCTTACTTTGAGTGGAATAAAAGGCCAGCAGAAGGCCTTGGACAGAAATAGTTTACTATGCCTGTGTTATGGGCTACAAATAGTTCTTGTGAACCAGATTCAGCATTCAGAAAGTTCTATGCATGTGATGCTGTCACAAGACTTCTGTATTTGAAGGAAGCTTTACATGATTGGGATCTACCACCAGGCTGTCTTGACTCAATATGTTTCTCTCTGATCTTTGAGGACTTTGTGCCAGGCTGCAGATGTCTCTGGATCTTATTCAAGCAAATCTCTGCAATTAGGGGCCAGTTGCCAAAGCTAAATTGTATTAGTTAGCAATTGCTGTGGTAAAAACAACTTTTAGCTCTCAGGTATGAGGATTTCTCAGAGAGGTGACAGTCTCTTGCCATTTGTTTTCTGATTCTTGTGTAGCAACTGTGCATTGTTCTCGGGTGATGAGTTTATATACACACCACCCAAAGAAAGCATATCAATGTGAATGGATTATAAAGGAAATGCTTACTTCCAAATGGCTTAAAAATAAAAAGGAATCATTGACTCATGTAACTTGAAAGTTAATCCAGTGTTTTCATATTCTCTGTTCTGCCATAAACAGAGATGACTACAATCTGAAGTTGACTCGTCTGTGAGTCCTAGTATGGATGCCAGCAACAAGGCTCCATACTATATTCTCGCCCGGCAGGAGAGAGTTTTATCTCAGGATCATCAGATAAATACCTAATCTTCCTATGAATTGAAACAACCCTGAATATATCCTTGTATTCAAGGGTGTGTCATATGCTGATTAGCTCAGATCTGGGCTTTTAATATTGTGTAAAGGCAATAGGACAACCTGGATTGATTTAAACAACTGGAAACCTATCCATTGTGTTAAAAGTGGCATTAATCCCACCCAAAATGAAGTTGTTACAGCATGGAGAAGAATGAAATGGATGCTGGGAAGACAGTGTACAAAAAAGAACAGATCTCACCAATGCTGGGACACCTCCATCCAGTGCATTCAGACCCAGACACCCAGTAGACTAAAGCTTTTATTGTCATAAGTAGAGGCAAGGATGGACTTTATCAGTATCTGATAAATAATTGAGCTTATTCTAAGAATCAGTATTCTTAGAATAAATGAGCTTTACTACTGTTGTGGAGGTGTTAATTTTGGTGGCATGGGATGGGCTACATTTGTGTATGACAGAGTTAAAGTAAATAGGCTATTTAACTAATAAAAGTTCCAATTATGTCTAGAGAACACAAAAACAGTTTCTTTTGGTTGACAAGGTAAATTTTTGAAGCAGTTTGGGCAAAGAAGCAAACTCCATTAATTGCTGACTATCTTTGATTTTTGTTGAAGGTCTCTGATTTCAAAAACACCAACACTTGTCCAACAGTTAGAGAGCATAGTTTGTTAAAGTGTAGCTTGGACATTTTTCTTTGTAATTAAAAGCATATTTCTTGCCTGTGCCATTATAGTTGATCTACAAAATTGAGTAAGAACAATTTAGAGAATAGATAAAGTTTACTTCATAATAGTAAAAATAATAAGGATAATAGTAAAAGCTTATATGTGATTAACAATTGCTATTGCATACTTAATTGCTGTGTAACAGTGAAGAAATTCACCTTCATTTACATAGTCAATCTTCTCCACAATACTATGAAGCAAATGAGATACAGAGAAAGAAAGCCCCCTGCCAAAAGTCACCTAGTAAGTGAAGAACTTAGCTGAGAGATGCTGTCAGGCTTTCCGACTTCAGCACCCATTCTCATAAGCATTGTGCCTCTGTCTAGGAAGTCATATAGAATCTTATTCGTTAGTTGCTACAAAAAGTATATGTAAACTAGCAACATATGTTGAAAATATGGTTATGTGTCACCATCTTTATGATTTTTCCTGTACTTTTGAAGGCTTAGCTCTTATTGGCTTAGCACAAAATGTTGAGGACTGAAGTAAATGTGTTCTGTGCTAATAAACACAAAATATACATAGTGGGTGTTTTTTAAACCCACATATAGGATTAATTTCACACGAATGCAAGCCCCAAGCTTTAAAGAAAATAATCACACAGTTACATACAATCATGAAATCCAATACTTGCCCTCCTAGTTTGAAAACAAATCTTGAGAAGTAAAGTAGCTACTTATAGATGATCTATTACTTGAATTGTACACTTGCTGAAACTAAAGGAATAAAAAATAAACAAGGAAAGTTAGAATAGGGTAAGAGTAAGAGGGTAAAAAGTAAATTTAGTAAGCTGAATAAAATATACCAGAAGGATCATCAAAAGAAGGACACAGGTTTGAATGATATGTAGAATTAAGAATCCAAAGTTGGAGAATGGAAAAAACAGTGCAAAGAGTAGAGAAAAAGATTAGGTCCAACATGCATGTTGCATGTGGATGGACATCCTTGAAGAATTAAAATGACAGAAAATGCTGACATCTGGTGACTAAATAGTTCCATGTGTCATAATGTATAGTCAGTCAGCTCCATCTGAAGAGAGAAAAAATAGCAAACCCTGGTACCCCCAAAATAACAACTCTCATTCCTGTATCATCCTCTCCAGAACAACAATATAGTACCATCCCATTATCTAACATCTTGATTTCTTTCATGTCAATTCTGAGATTACATTTCTACAGTCAGGTTCTTGGTGTTGCTTGCTCCTTCAATCCAAAGCTGCTGGGTATTTAGAATGTGTAAGTTTCTGTGCTTAATTCTAGTTCTATAATGATAACAAAAACAAAACCGTTGCCCTCTTTAAGCTAACAGTCTTTTGAAAGAGACAGCCATGTAAATTATAAGAAAATCCAAAGAGTGCCCTAAAAGCAACACAGAAAACAATCAGTTTATTGGAGACTGGAAACATTTGATGAATTAATACTTATAGTCATCGTGAGGCAAGATTAAAAAGAGCATCTAGTCAGAAATCAGATAACCAACAAAATACTGACAAGGAAGGACACCAGCGAGGGAACTCAGCTGAGGGCACAGGCATTGGTACTCACTGCAGAGACAAACAAGCAGAGGGCCTGAATGAGTTTTCTTATCCGAGCCAGAAAAAGGGAACAATAACAATAAAAACAAATGGCAGGGTCACCAACTCAGATGTGAAAATTGCCAATAAAAAGCAATACATCCGGCATATTAGGAATGAAACTTTGATTTGGGAATGAGTCATAGACCCTTGTGATCACTGAAGCCTGTAATATAATTCTAGAATATTTCAGTTACTTATTATTCCATCCCATCATATTTAGAAAAACGACAGGCTGAATGCTGAGCCTGTTCAAGCTATTTCAGAAATTAATTCCAAATATTAAACCAAAAACTACTGCAACATATAAGGCAGCACACAAGCTTGCTAAGTCAGAATGATGACAATAAAACTTGCAACGGTGCTATGGTGTTATAACCAATGTCTAATTGACTTAGTAATTAAAGAAAATATTATGCATATATTTTCTATTAATAAAATGCCTACTAACATGCAGATTTATTTTGCGACTTGGGTTTATAGTCCGACTAAACATTTGTTATGGGTTAAAAGTTCAACAGTTGTTTGAAATACATACTTCATATAGGCTTCTCATTATAGCTAGCTAGCTGCCAAATTCCTAGATATTCTTTTTCTAAATTAGGTCTATATTTATGTTCAATCAGCATGGCACAGCTACTTGACCAGTATGGCAAGCAGTAAAATAATGAATGATATGGATATATTACCAACCAAATTAATGAAAAATACTGAGCTCTATTATAACTGGAAGAGGTGAAAAGAAATACTCTTCTGTGATTTTATAATTACATATGGAAGTACCTGCACACACATGCATGCATGAATATTCACACTTTATTATTCTGTTTGTGAAGCAGATTATTTTATTTCAGGTGGGGTATATTGGGGCAAATCATTTTATAATCTTATAAATCACATCATTTCTTAATTTAGTAAAAAAACATGTTTTAAATCATTCTACACAGATGGGGATTTATCTTATTTTAAAGCACATCTGAGTTATTCCTTCTCATTAACCTCCATAGTGTAACACACACACATGTGTACACACACACCTATGGTGTTTGCGCAGAATAAGCAGACTACAGTCCCAATTTGCCCAATAATTAATTCAACAAAATAAATGATTGCTGAGATAGAGTCTCAACTTTCTGGAAACTGCCTCTTTACTGCACCCCATTAATATCCCATTAACATAAGAGACCACACAAGAGTGACATGATCCCACCCATTGTCCATCATTATTTGATCAAGGAGTGGGCACCTTACTGAATCTGAAACGGTCAAAATCACCCCTGGTAAACTCAAATATGAAAGTAAGAAATATTATATTAGGACTTCATCACATTAATGGCTGTCTTCTAGAGAGAAAGATCACAAACTCCTTCTACAGAGTCCATGAAAGATGCCCTGTTATTTTCCAACTCCTCCTTGGAATATGCTGAGATCTTTTTAAACAGTATCTTTCCAACAAATTTATTTTGTCATTATGTTCCCAAAACACCATTACCAAATCAAATTAAATTAAAAAATTGTGTGTCTCCTTTGTCCCATTATTTGGCTCTATGCATATACAACCTATGTTACTGTTGCCAAATTTTCACTTGTTATTATACAAAAAAATAGTTCTTTTTTGTTTTTCTACACACAATGGAGATGAGCCATCTCTCATCTCAAACCCTAAGCAAAGTTTCCAGACTAAATAATGCTAATTCCACTCCGTGTATTAATCACTTTACTTACCTGCAAGTTTTCTTTTATTTACTTTACAAAGTTTATTTTAGTTGAGTGTTGCTTATCTGTCAACACCAGCAACTCAGTATATAGCTATCCAAAATGCCTCAAGCTTTTTTGCAGTCCCGTATCCAAACCCAACACATGCAAAAAGCATAGTAAATTGCCAAAGGGCTCATTCTAGGAATAACATCTACTACTAGCAAACTTACCTTTTTAAAATTTATTTCAAAAAAAGTATAGCCATTGATAGTCACTAAAAATGAAACAGGAAAAATATTAGCTTCTGAACAAGCACCAGAACAACAGCCTATGAAATACTACACTACTGTAATAGGAGCTGTAATTGACTGCTTAGATTCCCCTTGACAAGAACTTATAATGCCAGCTGTTGGGAATGCTAATGGAAGAGCACCCTCAGTCATAACTCATTTCAGGGAGCTGTCCTTGGGTGGAGAGAGCTGTGTTGCTAGTTCCTGCCTCCTTCCTGGTACAGCCTATATTCAATAACTTGGTTGGTATGAAAGTAGAGGCCTCTCTATACAATAAGAAATGACTCCAAAGGGTTATACCAACTGAAGAGCTCCCCATGAAGCCAGCTGAAACCTTGCTTTGACTGCACTGCGGCCTAGCATTTCCCCTGTCTGTCCTGTTTCCATTCCTTTCCTGTGCTGATTGTGACTCTACTCCCAGCTCTCTTTCTCAGAGTCTGATGCCAGGGAGCCCAGCCTCCCACAAATCCCTAGAAGAAAGAGAGTAGGAGAAAAGGCACACACACAGTTAAGTCAATGAATACATAATGTATAATAACACATAAATAATAGTTTCTGTATATACAATACAGAATGTATTTTTAGCTTCTGTATGTACAATACACAGGATACTAAACATTTTACTTGGTAATACTAAATACCTTATTTTCATCACTTTTTTTTTGAGTTTTGTAGGTACATTTATATTACAGAAGAGGAAAACTAACTATCCTTAGAAAGTTTGAGAAATTTGTCCAATGTGAGATAACCAGTATGCACCAGAACTGAGTGGAAACATAGTGACACTAACTAAAAATCCACTGTCTTCATAACTTTGATGTGTGCTATCGCAGATCTCCAATCAAAAGGTAGATCTACATTTTAGAAATGAGACTATGTCATGCATATTTCCTCTGCCATATTTTTCTTTTCCTATGTTGTTATATGAAAGCCCAGGTTTGATTAGAATAATACTCCAGCCAACATCTAGTCAGTGCCAGGACTGTGCAAGTAAAAATACATTATATTTGATAATGTATTTTTGTATGCTACTTGGTCTATTCTTGGGGACTCTTCATCACTTCATTATTTTCTGCAGGGCATACTTCAATGTATGATATCTGTATGATCACTCTTTATGGAGTTAAAATATTTGGAGACAGAGAATACCATTTATGGAAGGCAGGTAAGTAATTGACATGATGAAAGAACAGATTATTTAAGTCAATCACCACTTGGATAATTTGATGCTCACATGCAGCAAAAGCAGATAAATTTTCCTTCTTACCATCCTTAGACACCATTCAAGCTAATTTGGAAAGATTTTAAGACAAAATTCATAAAGTTTATAAGTCTGTGTAATTTAATCAAGATTTAAGCAATAAAAATAGCTTGAACTCAGATAATTGCTCATGTTTCTTTGATAACTCTTTTCCAATTAAAACATAATAAGCATGTAGTGTGTAATTATAATACATACAGCCAAAGACTTTCTTTCATGATTTTGGTTTACTTGAAACACATGTATCTAAACATTAAAAACTTACTTTTAATATGTAAAAGTTTAATATTACCTCGAACAATTGGATAAAAGTAGCAAAATTATTCTTACTATTAAAGACATATTTAAGCAACAGTTGTTAATTAGCAATAAGAGTAATTTCTCAATTTTTATTACATTTTGTTTGAAAAGGTCACCCCACATTTTAACAAGTGGAAAAATCTAAAATCAGGATGGTAAGCTAATATACATATTGATACATAATATGTAATAATGTATATATGCAATGATACAATAATGTGTATAATATAGCATGATACACATATGTGCATATTTCAATATATGCATGTATGTGTGTATATGTGACAATGTATATAAGTATGTAGTCGTGCATATATGTGTGTGTGCCTATATATGCATTTTTATACACACATTTGTGTGTGTGTGTGTGTGTGTGTGTGTATGAAGTCTGCCTGGAAAAACTCCAGCCATTATTGATTTAACAAGAACTGTTTGTGTGACATTGAAGTAACCTAACAGCCAAATAGAATGGACTGGAATGCACATGCATGAACAATGATGACTTCACTGTGCTAGTCAGTGTGGGTGGTAGATGCTATTGAGTGAGTGCATGTATTGTGTGGCCATGTGGCCATCACATTCAAAATGACTGAGTGAATAGAGCTGAGTGAAACTAGTTAATTTTGCTTTAAGCATGAGCATTCCTCTACAGAAACTATTTGGATGACTCAGAAGTCCACAGCTATGGGCAACTGGTGACTGGCAGCTTCATCACAACAAGGCGCCCTCTCAAACATCATGTCTTGTGCAAAGTATTTTAGCAAAGCATCAAATCACCCAGGTGACTCAGCCCTGCTACAGCTCAGATTTGGCGCCCTGTGACTTCTAACTTTTCCTAAAACTAAAATCATCTTTGAAAAGGAAGAGATTTCAGACCATTGATGAGATTAAGGAAAATACAACAGGATGGCTGATGGCTATTGGGAGACCTGTGTGAGGTTCCAAGGTGCCTACTCTGAAGGAAACTGAGGCATCATTATCCTGTGTACAATGTTTCTTATATCTTGTATCTTTTTCAAGAAATGTGTCTATTTTTTATATTACATGACTGGATACCTTCTGGGCAGACTGTATATACATCTATTAGGGCTACAATCAGGCAATTTTTTAAATCAAATGTTGGGCTATAGAAAGTTTCTACCTTGAGTTTTACTATTGAGGCACCTGGATAAAGGATTCCACGTCTTATTAAAGTACTTTAGCAATTAGAACTGAAAGATACATTTAGTTTTTTTCATTTTGAAGGAAATGATATTTCATTTCAGCTATTCAATGTAGAGAAACTTTATTTGCAATATTATCAAATATATCATCTGTATAGCACAATCATCAAGCTATACAAGCCATGAAATTAGAGTAAATCTGTCTTCTGAAATAGAAAAAAGAAATATATAACTATTCTTGTACACTACCTATTCATATTGACGCATGTGCAATATAGAGAAGGTAATGCTAATTCTGGGATTTTCTACATATTTCACTGCACTTAATCATTGTTCAACTTATCAAAAGATCTGAAATGAGTCTACAGAAATTAACCAAGTTGACCATTTTTACTTAAATGACAGAAATGCCTAGAAATTAGGATGTTTTGGACACACAATCAAGGTTAGTATTTTGAAATACATTGTATAATGAAGCATGCCAGCAAACTATAGATGGAAGCATTTCTCCATATACCCAACTTAGATATACACAGGGTTTCAGGACAATCTAAGACAGAAAATTATGATTCAGTGTGTTAACTCTGAGAGATTAAAATTCTCCCCTAGGATCACATAGCTATGAGTATCAAAATTCATGTATCTTACAAAAGGAAGGATTTGTGTTTGAGGTTTTTACTTTGTATCAAAATAATTATTTTAATTGTAAGAAAATTCATATTGTAGGAAAGAGATATACGTGCATTGTATTATTCAAAAATAATTGATGATTTTGTTTGGAAAGTGCTTGGAAGACTATCTGGGCTGAATTTCCAGGTGTTCTTCAATTAAAAATCAAGAACCTAAAAAAAAATGGCAGTAAGTAAGCACTAGGCAAAGAATGAAGACAACTTCCACAAAGTTAAAAGAATTTGTCAGTGGGATGACTTTAGTGGGCAGAGTAAAGACATTATTTAAAGACCAAAAAGTGTCTAGTAAATCCAATACAGCTATTGACCAACATATTATTAAGCTAATATTTTTTATTCCTTCTATGTGATAACTATACAGTTTTAGATGCATAACACTATTAAAATCCTAATAACAATCTTAGAGTGTATATACTGTTCTATTATTATCATTACAAGTCAAATAACTAAAATCAAGAGAGATTAAATATAACAATACAAAATTATGTAAGCATTTATTTATATCAACCCATTCTGTTTCCTAAGTAGGATGGTGCGTTTCCTTCTTCAAGATGCCTCACAAGATGCTTTAGTTAGCTCTTTTTTTTTGCTGAGATGAATGTTGAGGTAAAGTCTGACTAGTAGAATTGGGGAAGATAAAAGACAACAAATTGTTTCACATGAGATTGGAGAGACACAGATGAGTGAGAGAAGAGGGAACTCAGAGAGTTGGAGAGGAGAGAGCAGCAGCTGCATTGAGGGAAACCAAGAGAGTTATGAGAGTAGCCATAAATGTGAGAGCGGCATAAATGTGAGGGCAGTGTAAACGTAAGAGCAGCATAAACGTAAGAGCAGCCATAAGGAGAAGAACTTCTATCAAAAGGGTAGCCACGCTCTAAGAGGATTTTTAAGATGTTTTGAGATGTAACATACCTGATGTCATGTCTCCAATATGATAGGAAAGGCCTGTACTTCTGGTCAGTCATTTGCATTAAGATAGGATCTTTGTTTTCATGTTAGTTAACTTGATAGGATTTTGTTTAAAGAATTCATCGAAGCTCCAAAGGCTCCTTCACTGTCAATCTCATGTGGAAGTTACCCAAATTCATACAACTAGGAAGTAGTAGTAGAACTGGAATTCCACCCCCTGTCTATCTAGCTTTAAGTCTCTACTATTAACCAGTTCCTGTGCAGAGTTGGTTTTCCCTCCTCCTTTCTTTCTTATAGAGAATAGTATTCACTGTCTTTTAGAAAAAGCTCTGTCCCTGAGGTAAGCAGCCAAGAGCACAACCCAACTCATCACTTCATTATTCAAGTATTAAATCATCAACTACTTAAAAGAAACTTTGAATACATCCTGTAGCATCACAACATCCGAACAATCATTTAAAATTACAGATAGTCCATTACATTTTTTCTACCTGAGATAAGATTTTTCTATCAGAGATGAACATCCCTCTTCATCTATGAAGGAAAAAAAATTCTAAGTGTTGGTAGGCAGAAAACACAATGGGTAGCCAATACAATTTCAGAGTGAAAATAGAAAAATTTCAAATGAAGGAATGTTGCAAATCTAAAGTTGGACAGGCAAGAGGAATTTAGAAAACCATTAAAAACTCAGAATCTTAAGGATAAGTAGGATTTTGTCATAGAAAGAGTATTTCTATGTAAGTAAGTAAGAGTATTTCTAAGTAAGGTCTTAGAAATTCTGATAAAAATGTGAACAATGACATCTGTAAAAGTTGCAATGTTTTTAAACCAATGATAACTCAATTTCTTTTTCTCTGCTGATAAACTTCTCTGGGTTTGACCACTATATTTTAGCTAAGCTTATTTTATTTAGCCATCTTGCTCCTTACACATGTTGCCAGCATTCAGAATAATTATGTCTGTTTATTCAAAGAAGTTTTGTTTATCAGGTTATATGGAACTTCAGAGTAATCTGAAATGCTTAATGATGTTTGTTTGTATTTTTAATTAAACAAATAAGGAATAAGTCATCTTGTGAAGATTACTAGTACTTTAACACTTCTGGAGACTTTTTGTGACTTAATCTTTTCAACATTTTATCTTCTGTCATTCAGTCTTATACTTAAAACAGAGATTTGCTTCATCTATTTTTATGTGATATTTTTTCCATTAATTATTGTCTACGAACTTGAGTTGTTTTGACGTCACATCGGAATTTTCAGACCACATTTCGTCTTGATTGCTGAGCTAAGTCTTGCTATGTAGTATTACGTTTCTCAAACTAAGAGAACTGCATGTTTCTTTCTACAATCAATTTTCATTAGAAGTAAGTTCCTCAAAGTTCCTATTAGTAAGAGCGACGATCTCTAATGCTAGTCTGTGTGTGGCTGCTTTAAAAGTTAAGGGACATAAGATGACTCCTCACAGCCAAAATAGATATTTATGATCAGATGTCACATTCATTCTTAACCTCTTTTCTCAATCAATTTAACTACCTCTATGTATATTTCAAAAAGAACGCTGCTTTTCATAAAACTTGACAATACTTCTTTTCTCTAAAATGTATAATGTAATACTAGTAACATACATTATCCTCCACCCCTAATATCTACTGGTATCTAGTAAATTACCTTGAAAAAGCAAATGTTCGATAAGTTTGTGTTGCTTTATTGTTCTTTTCAATGTTTGTGATAACTCTTCCCTATAGTTCTTGGAGAGCAAAAGGGAAATGATGCCTATAAGTTTCCTAGGAAAAATGAGTCTCTCTATTCAGGTCATATTCATGTTTGGAGTGGCCAGAGTGGAAAGAAAGTTTTCTCACTTCCATGTCCTGCAAGATTCATTCCTTTTATCCTCCTGAAGTCAGAGGATGAAATAATAGTGAACACATCTTTACAAATGAACTATTAAGTACATTTTTCTTTTTCTATAGAAATCAATGGAAAACACAAAACTTCTGGTTGTTCTCCTCTCCTTGGAAAAATTTTACAGTAGATCTTTTTTAAACAAAACAAAACAAAACAAAACACTTCATTTGGATCAATTTGTTTCTTGCAACCGCCAGCACAATAAGTGCCATTTGTATAAGCCAAAATTGTATGAGGCTGTCAGCTCAGGGAGGGTGTGGGTATTTAAATTTAGCAGGGATAACAAGTTTCAGCCTTTAGAAAATCCATCACATTGTTCTCTGTGAAAAATCAAACTGTATAACTAAGGAGCTTAGAACTCCTGCAAAAGGGAGCATCTATATATATATATCATATGGGGTTCTTCTATAAGAAAGATTACTCTCATCTCCATTTATTCAGTCTCTTACTTATATCATCATCGATTTATGTAATTATATGCACTTTATATATGTTTATATAAATTTTTACTTTGGGTTGTAATCTAATACTGTGTTATTTATTTGCCATTTATTCTATTGCTGAAATTGTTCCAGCTTTGGCCTTTGGAAGCTCTTTCAGTTTGGCTCCCTGTATCTCTGTGATGTGCCCCATCCTTTTGTACTTTGAACACATTCTTACTTTCTGGTACTACAAGATTCTCTTGGCTCATTGTATGTTTTCCCTGCCATAGCCCTTGAGTTATCAATTAATTTCTTAAAATTAGTTGGTTGGTCTCTTTGCTCCATCCTCACAGAAGCTGCTGTATCTTATCACCCTAAGGTCACCTAGAAAAGCAGGAAGTTTTGTCTCACTGAATCTTAAGTTGGACCATACATGCACTATCCCAAACCTGACTCAAAGTTCCTATAAACTCCAATATTACCATGTCAGTGCAATCTCCGATTCAAATGTCTTCCGTCTCCTGAGATCCCTTTGACACCTGATCTATCTGAATTAGGTATCCATGCCCTAATCTGGAGTCATTTTATTTCTCTCATAGTTCTCAACTAAATTTCATCAATTGTATCTAAGCAGAGTGTTTAAAAAGCTATATGGTCAAGTGTCCAATACAATTATTGGCAAAAGTATAACCTCAACAAATATTTCTAAAGTACCAGCATTTTGCCATGTATAATCTGTACTCTATTGCCCAGAATTTTGAGGGAAAAATGAGGTTGCACATTATACATGGGTAGTACTAATTCTGTATCTGTATAAGTGTTTTTAATTCTTTTATTTATGCTTATGCATTAGAAGTATAACTCTAGAAAGCAATAATGATATCTGTATGGAAAATAATACCCTGGAATACAACAATCAGTTTTATATATAAATTAAAAATTGAATTAAAAAATTAAAAAATAATTACTGAAAGTTTGGGCCAGAAACATGCATGTGCATTATACACAGCAAAATATAGTAAATTAATGAATGTTACATGATCAGTGCTAAGGTAGGAAAATCAAAATTATGAAATAGGTAAAAGAAAGCCTGTATCTCAACATACTTTTTTATTCTTAAGTTCCTTTTTTTTTAAAAGAGGTTTGCTATGCTCTCCTCCATTATGAAATGTATTCCTTCAAGGCCAAAAATTTTTATCCAGTGTGATCTCTTTTACTTATATAAATTAGGAGAAGTTTAGAGGGCATGACCAGATAGAAATTACACAGCTCACAATGCCCTGACTATGTTTAATACCAACTCTGTTTTTTTATTTTTTTTTTTGCCTATTTTCTCTTTTCCACTGCTGGCCCTGATTCTGCACTTAATTACCTCATTCTTGCACTTTCTCTGGGACCCAATCTTCCTGAATCTTCCCTCTGATGTGTCTTATACACTGAACCCTGAGCTATTTTTCTAAATGATAATTTGCATCACGTAACTCACACTTTTAACAAAAATTTTATTGGGATGTTTACTAAGACACATTGAATAAGTTACATAGATACTAACATTTAAAATCCACCATAGAAATATACATTTGAAACCTATATAATCTTACTAATTAATGTCACCTCAATAAATTTAATTAAAATAAATAAATACAAATAAATAAACAAAACCCTTCATAGTGTGGTTTTGGCTCAGTTCCATTTTGCCTTTCTTCTTTTAAATACTGGACATGTTACTCGCATGCTGAATACTTCCTATTCCCTGGTAATGTCCCACGACGATCTTCAACTTACATGCCACTGTTCACATTTTATTTCATGAAGGAAACCCTTTCTATCCACATCCATCTGTTGGTGACCTCCCACATTGTCCATTGTGGTTATATGCCAAAGGCACAGTCTTCGGGGGAGCCAGCTCTTTCAAACCTTCAAGCTCACACCTGATTTGTATACCCATCATTTTCCCTGTATGAGACTCGAGTATGTGGTCTTCGTATTAATCTTCTTGCTCTAAACTGCCTCATATTCTGTTTTATATCAGTTTCTGATCTGCATGGCTTCCAACTTTGAGTCCCACATCGTTTCTTGGACCTGACACCTGGTACTGCTCCTTGGGGTCTGTGACATTTGCTGCCTTTCTGCAGCCATGTTTTATGATCCTTTTGTAACTATGCTATTTGTAACTGTCCTGGGTAAATATTCCAAGCAGCCTATGCAACTCTGTGATGTTATACCCCAGGTAAGCCCTCACAGGTAGAATCTTTGAGCATGAACCATTCCCAAGCTCTATAATTTTAGTCATCTCTGACTAGCTAACACATATCACAGTCCCTAGCACAGTAAATGGTCACTTGCATGTGCAGATACATGACAGACACATGAATAGCCATTTACATTAGCAGAATAGACAGTTACATGAATAAATTAGCTTAATTTAATCTTTTTCGTATTTATTTCTTCATTTGATTTTGACTTGCCCTTTCAGATAACATGTACCACTGTCTGGCTGCTTCTATATAAACCCGTGTGGGTGACTGTCTGTCATAACAGGAACCACTGGAAAGGGAGCCGGAAAGGAGACAGGGGACATTGAGTTGTTTTCTTTTTACTCTGCCAGAGAACACTGCATGTCAAAGGCATAAAAGAATAATTTGTAGTGAGTGCAATATTGAAATTTGCATGTAATACCATATAGGAAACTAAATTTGCAAGATACGAATAGGCTTGACCTGCTGGTAGAACAGTTCATCCAATAATGATTTCAACTGGAAGCAGAACAAAGCCATTGGCTTTATGTAGGTAGTATATGACTTTGGTTTTCGCTAACAGGCTTTACTGTCTTTACTAGTCTGGGCCAAGACACCGCAGTCCCTTGTCTGTGCCGTCACTGCTTGCACTCGTCCTCCACTGCACCTCTTTTCCAAAGAAAGGTACAGCCCGACGTGCACTTTCAAAACCTAAATGGCATCATGTCATTTCTCAGATCATGTCTTTCCTTTGACCTCCCAGCTCTCTCAGACACGTCCAAAGTTCTTATTTGCCGTCATCCCCTAAAACGTGTAATTACTAATTTATTTTATTTAGTGTCTGTCTCCTTTCCTTGAATCCAAAAGAAAGGATTTTATTTTGCTTACTGTGCTTTCCTCAGTAACTAGAATACTTTCTGCCTTGTTTGAGGCTAATGGTTTGACTCTTTTACAATCCTCTTACTATAGAAAGGTTAAACATTTTCGCATATTCAGAAATATAATACATATTCATACATTTGTTAACTATAAGAATAAATGGAAAATTAAAGCAAGTTTGGACATAGCAATGAATGATCACATCATCATAAGAATGTGTGTATAAACATAGACAAGTCTGTATATCCTTTTCTATGTTTACTTTTTTACATTAATGAATATCATATATGTCCATGTAGAGTAAATTCTGAGCCATGGTATCCAACATGGAAATGCTAGTTAACCCAGAATCACACTATACAATATAATTAAGAACTTAAAGTGAAGCTAGTACAAATGAAGATGTATTGTAAATGTAAAATACACAATAGAATTTACAGACTTCGTATGGAAAATTAAAAAAATATGTTACTAATAATTTTTATATTGACTACATGTGGAAATATTACCATGTTAAATACAATTGATAAAATATATAAATTTTATTTTATTTGTTCATTTTTATCTTTTTTAACATGGCTTCTAGAAGATTTAAAATGGCATATGTGACAGTGTTGATTATATCTGCACTGAACAGCTCTGATAGAGAACCTTTGGACAGAGTCAGACTCCTGGAGTCAAAATCTCCTAATAGGTACTAGAGAACAGTTGCATTAAAGGTGCTAAACATTTTTGAATTTATTAAA
>PVKM010031083.1:0-16986 GCA_004027735.1 Carollia perspicillata | reverse complement strand
ATTCAGTGTGGTGTCACACCCACAACCCAATCAGATAGATAGGAGACTACTACTGTCCCATTTCTCAGGTGACAATGAAGACCAATGTCCCTGATCATTGCCCCATTCTCTCAGTGAATCATATGTAGAGCCCAGAGGAGAACTCTCACCTCACCGTCCTCCGTCCTGCACATCGGCTGCCAGAGTTGGCAACTGGCATTTTTCAGAAAAACAATCATTATTCCTATTTCAAGAAGCAATTCTCCAGGCAGCTTTGGAAGAAAACTTCCTCCGCAGTGATTGCTTTAAAAATGAGATGTGGGGGAAGCGGTTTCGGCATCGTGGAGAGGCCTGTCTCAAGCACAGCGAATGTGGGCCTTCGAGGAGGGCATTTCCCTGGGCCACGTGCGAGTGGCAGTTCTCGGAGATGAAATTCATGGGCGCTAACTACAGGCTGCGTTGGCGCTGCCTAGCTGAAGGCATTTTCCTCTGAAATGAGTCTCCTCCAGGATCCTCAGGGCAACTAATTGAAATTCAGCGAAGGGTCGGGACCTTGGGTAGGAGACAAAATTGGAGCAGGCGAGTTCTTGAAATAAGGCTGCACTGGGGACTAGAGAGGAGGCAGACTCCGACACGGGAAGAGCCCTGGCGTGCTTACAGATGGGCCACTGCACATCCAGGGGTCTGCAGGAGCTCTTCAATTGTGTGAGCTTTGCTTGAGGATTAGGAGGGAAGGTGGGTGTTTCTGCACTTGGGAGAGATCGGTGAGGGCATCAGGGGGCAGACCTGCTTCCATGTTGCACTGCCCGGGTAGGAGATTTTTATTAGGAAACACAGAAAGCCCTTTGGGCATTTGTTTTTGTCTAGTACTCTTCTCTTTTCCCTTCCCACTTTTTAACAAGGTTGATTTCCTAGAAAAATTGGATATGTAGTCCATGGGAAGGATTGTTATCTTTGGGTGAACTATAGGGGGCCTGGAATGATGAGGAATAGAAAGGAAAGGCTGTGGTATAAGCTCACTGATAGCATTTTTCCCACTCCAGCTTTCTGTCAGCAAGTAAACAAACAAAAATGTACACAGGGCCTTAGCAGGTGTGGCTCAGTTGGTTGGAGCATCGTCCCGCAAAGCGAAAGGTCACGGGTTTGATTCCCAGTCAGGGCACATGCCTGGATTGCGGGTTTGGTCCCCGGTCGGGGTGCATACAAGAGGTAGCCTGTCGCTGTTTCTCTCTCATCATTGTTTCTCTCCCTCTCTCCCTCTCTCTCTCTCTCCCCCTTCCCCTCTCTCTAAAAATCAATAAGTACATCCTCAGGTGAGGATTAAAACAAAATTTTTTACACGTACACAGGGACAGATGCCCTAAAGGGAACTCCTAAAGCAAGTATTGGCAGAGCCCTTGGTAGACTGCTGGCAGCGAGCAGTGCTGGAAGGAGTATGGACACGGCAGGCCCTTTGGTTCCTGTGGGAGAGATGCTCACCATCGAGCCAGGGCCAGAGTTCCTCTTTCCACGCTGGGCCTAGTAACGCGGACAGCATGCTCACACCGTGCCCGTCGTGGGACACCTCACAGAAATCTGTTTGCCCTGACCCAGTTTTCATTTCAACATCTCTTGACACCGCCCCATAAGCATCATTCTTCAGTTCTTGTCGTCTCTCACAGACCTAGTTTGCTTCTGTTATCCCCGTACCTTGGGGTGGCCATTCTCCATTGTATTGCTTGGGTTCTTTTGACTTAAGGTTGCTTGTTTTCTGCACACTTATCCTGGTTTAAGTCACACCCATGTATCCGACAGAATTCATGGGATGACTCTGCTGGACTCTGTACTGGGTGCTGGAGGTAAAACAGGACGGAAGCAGACTCCCCTGTGAAGGCTCACTTCCGGCAGGGCAGAGAGACACGCGGAGGGGCAATTGTGAGACCACGGCACGCGGCCACCTGGGGGAGGTCCAGGTGCTGCGGAGCTCAGAGATGCTCGGGGAGGACTTCCCTGAGAAAATCCCAGTGAACTCAATCCTCAAGGATAAGCAGCTATTACTCCTTGGGGTGGGGCAGGGGAAGAAGGTTCCAGGCAGAGGGAATGGCGCACAGGCTAGGAATCCAGGAGAAAAATGTGGAAAATGCAGGAAGAGCCGTCTGTAATCTCCTCACCTGAGCAATTACTGTTAATATTTAATGCCCCCATGTTTGTTTGTTTGTTTTAGAGACTTGATTTTTAGAGCAATTTCAGTCCTACACACACACACAGCCACTCCCACACTGCCCCCTCCCCACTCAGTGTCCTGTAGCTGCACTAGACTGGTGGTTCTTTTGTTACAACCAGTGAGCCTATGTTGACACATCATGATCACTCAAAGTTCATAGTTTTTATTAGGACTTACTCTTGGGGTTCTACGTTCTGTGGGTTTGGACAAATGTAGAATGACATATAGCCACCATTATACTATCATACGAATGGTTTCACTGCCCCCAGAATCTTCCGTGCTCTGCCTATTTGTCTTCCCCCTTCCCATAACCCCTGCCAGCCACTTGCCTTTTTACTGTCTCCATAGTTTTGCCTGTCCCAGAATGCTTAATATAATTGGAATCACACAATGTGTAGCCTTTTCAGGTTGGCTCTTCCACGTAGGAATATGCATTTAAGGTTCCCTCGTGTCTTTTTATGACTTACAGTCCTTTCTTTTTAATGCTGAATCATATTTTGCTATCTAAATGTCCCACAGTTTATCCATCCACTCTTCTACTGAAGGGCATCTTGGTTGCTTCCAGGTTTCGGCAGTAATGAATAAAGCTGCAATAAATACCTGTGTGCATGTTTTTGTGTGGACATGTTTTCAGGTCACTTAGATAAATACCAAGGAACACACTGCTCGGTCAGAGCATGTTTAGTTGTATAAGAAACTGTCAAACTGTTTTCCAGAGTAACTGTACCATTTTGCATTCCCAGCAGCAACGAACAAGAGTACTTGTTGCTCGGCATCCTCGCCAGCACTTGGTGTTGTCAGTAGTTTGGATTTTTGCCATTTTAGTAGGTGTTTAGTTGTATCTTATCATTGTCTTAATTTACAATCCCATAAGGACATTAGCTGTTGGACGTTTTCTCATATGCTTATCTGCCATTTGTGTATCTTCTTTGTTTCCCAATGTCTTTATTTCCCTTTTCTTTTTCATACTTTCCCAGCCACCCTCTAGTTTCACCCCAAATGAGGTGACTACCTTTAACAGTGTGGTGTGTATAAAACTACTGACACATAACAGCGTGTAACAACAGCTACTACTTACTGAGCATTTCCTGTGTGCCAAATACATTCACTCATTCATTGTCACAGCCCAATCCTGAGTCCCATCATTCCCAGTGTGAAGACCACTGGACTTAATCTCCAACGTCTTTTTTCCTACTTAAAATAAAAAAGAGGTAACAATGTCTTTAGCCCCATTTACAGATGACAAAACTGAAATACAGAGGTTAAGTAAGTGGCCAATGCGTACTAAGCTCAAAGAGGCAGAGCTCTGATTTAAAAACCTGCATTCCGATCCTAGAACCTTAACCCCTAATCTTTACATGGTATTTTCGCCTTTTAATGGGATCATGCTGTACACATTACTCTTTTCTTGTCCTGCTAATGTATAACAGCTATCTCTCGGGTCAATAGAAAGCTAACTCATCTGGTTTTTAATAGATGATATTCCATAATGTGAGTCCACGTTAGTCCCTTTACGTTGCACTTTGTGTAGCAGACATCCAATCATATGTAACTTTGTACCCCTGGTTTCTTTCATTTAACTTTAACAGTCATTTTCCCTTGTCATTATGAAGTCAGTGGTGAAACAGAAAAAGGAGTCAGCTGACCCGGAATGTTAGCTGTGTTGTTAGTTAGGCTGACCTAGAGAACACCACACGGATCTGGTCCAACCGCTTCCGTCCTGAACTAGCCGACCCAGGGAGGGGCCCAGCAGCGGAGGACCTGTGGGCCCCCCTGGCGGGGAGGAGTCTACGCCAAGGAGAGCATCCCAGGATAAAGGATAAAGCAGGCCGTGCAGACAGAAGGACAGTCACCTGCCTTGCATGTCCTCCCAGCCACCCGAGACGTGAAACACTGTTGCCCGGGAGTGAAATTTGAGGGCAGGGGAAGTAGGTCCAGCTTACAGACCTCAGAGAGTGGTGGTGGGTGTTCTGAACTGCTCGCCTGCCTTAGAGGAGCCTCCTCCTGGTTAGTCATCCCGTCTGATCGGAGGGATTGAGCGGCCCACGTCTTCAGGATCACTCTGTTGGGTGTCTTCCCACTGAGAAAATTCATAGGCTTCTTGAGTCTCTTCAATATCTTTGACATCCTCAGGTTTCCCTGTCAGACTCCAAGGGAGAGTACTGCTAAGAAGATTTAAGCTGTTACTGAATATCAGTTAGTTTATAATGAAGAAAATCTACAAGCCTTTTTGTGGATATCCGGCAGGCACACAGAATGCACTAGTCGGTATGTTTATAGGATATTTTGTGCATCTTATAAAAACTTAGGATTTTGTGACTCAAGTACCACATAAATGATTTACTGGGATAGCAGAAAAAAATCAAACAAATCACTCAGATTGCATCTGAAGCATCAGAAGCTCTGATATTTGGGAAAGAATCGTTTCTGTAGTGGAAAATAGCTGCGTGATATTTTCAGAAAGGTGATGCTTCTATTGAGGCAGGTGAGCCTTCAACATTTTAAAAACTTGGCTCAGCAAAACCGCTAAATTGCTGATATCCTCCTGATTTCCTTGTGAGGATTACAATCTCACCTTTTCTTTTGTGTTATCGTTTCCTTAAAAACATAGTGGCAGGAAGCAGAAACCCAGTGGGGCAGGTTATTGGAAGCCCTTGGAATCAGGTCCCCAGGGAAAGAGTCACATAGCTGTCCCCTCCTGTCATCATCCAAGGCTCCTGGGCCTTTCTCCTGCCTCAGGTCTAATTGAATTGTTATTTACTCAGGGTCTGGAGGGGGAAATTTGAGACCAAAGTGGAAGTAAGATCTAGTGTGAACCAGCTGAGTCCCAGTCCCGTCATTCACATTTCGCTCTGTCAGTGGGGAGCTGAAAGGCCGATTTTCTCTCCGTCACAGAGGGGGATGGACATAGTAGCAATAATAATAACGCCACCTAGCACGGCACTTGCTATGTGCCGGACACCGGTAAGCAATTTAAACTTGCATCTGGTTTTATGGGAAGCCTGTTGTAGCCAACATTCGCCTAAAGGAAAAAGTCAGATTTAGCAGAAAGTTGAAACCAAACCAAAGTACAAGAGATTCACCTTCTCTCCGCACCCCACCGCTTAAATAAAACAACTTCGAGGTAAAAACAACAAAACTTTTAGGTAAAGATAGGAGATGCTCAGCCGTGACGCTGGCGACACATTCATATCTCTAACAGGTACGTCCCGCTGCTTTCATTCACTGTGAACATTAGCCAGAACCTCGAGATGCTGCTGGTTCCAGAAGGTCGACGAAGTGCATCTGCTCAAAAGTAGGCACTACCTGTGCCCTGCCCAGCACCCCGCGCATGGGCAGCTGCAGGGTGGCGCGTTGTGCAGACACTCACTTACCCGTCCCGGGGCTTCCACGGAACTGCCCGCCCCTGAGCGGTTCAGTCCTGTCTGTAAGAGGCAGCCAACTTCCAGAGCCCATTCTGGGTTGACTTGAATCCAGAGACACCTTCAGATGTCTTGCTGTAAACACCGGAGGCTTAAAATGTTACCAGTGTTCATAGTCAAAAATAGGAAATGCTCGACAGCTCTGCAGATCAAAAAGGCCACATCCACACGTTTCTACATCACTCGCTTATTCCAAAAATTGAAAGGAGGAAACCGTAGCAGTCAAGTAATGTAGGGTTCATGTGCATCGAAAATGTGACTTCCCTTTTCTCTTTTTATTCTTTTGCGTTACTCTCTCAAATAGAAAAATCTCATGTGATTTTTGCATCATTATATAGAATAAGGAAGCAAACATGTGTGAAGACCATAGTGACTAACCTCCTTTCCTCTGTGTGACGTAAGGACATTGGCTCCTACTAAGTGCTAACAGATGCACACTCACTGCCTTTTCCAACCTTTGGGGTCCTCGTGTGTACTCAGGTCCTTCTTCTAAAAGACCAAAGTGCTCATTCCTCCCAGAATAATGAAAAAGATTAATTTTGTGTGCTTCATAAATGCATCCTTCTTCAGAGATGCCCACGTTATTTATGAGCAACCAGGAGCCTCCAGTAGCCAACAACTCCCACCTCTCCTGTTGTCCTCTGCTCCTGTGTGTGATCATGAATGGGGCGTACTCAGCATTGCTAATAATCTGCAGTGAGGGTGAATACAGGAGGAATTACAAGGCTGTGTTTTCTGCCCAGAGTTCTCAGAACCTGTTAGGTTTTTTCTGTCTGTATGCTGTCAAAATATATGGTCTAGAATACTGTAAATTATAACTGCACTCCAGCCTCTGTTAATGGAAAACTCAAACTAACAATTACCTTCCCAGAACCTCCCCAACCGCCAGCACAACCGTTGCAACCAGGCGGGAGGAAAGACCAGCCCCGGCCTTTCTCAGAAAACACGTCTCGGCTGCCACATGACAGAAGCGGCGTTCATTCATGAGTGGATGGAAATGACTTCTACATAGACCCTCTGCCTGAGCGGAGGTTACTCTAAACGGTCTCTGTAGTGACGCAGACTGTCTCCTTCCCCTTTTTTGGCCGAGGGAAAATGGGGGATGTAGTCAGTTCAGTGAATGGGTCCTCACCTACCACCCATCTCCTGTGATCCCTGGGGGAAGAGGCAGTCAGAAACACCACCCAGCTGTGAGGGTGGCCCCACCATCTGGCCGGTGGTATCCCATCTTCATGGCCATGGTGGTTCTCCCAGGGGGCTGACCTGTGGTGCTGGCCTGGCCTGACCTAAAGCCAGAGGTACTTCAGGCCGGCTCCACCCCCGTCCTTTCCCTATCCCACAAACCGATGTCTTCCCTGCTGGGTAAACTAATTGGTGTTGGTTTCCATCACTCAGGCATGTGGCCGGAGTTCAGTAAACAGCCCTCGTTAATGATGCTGTGGTGGCAGCCATCGTTATTACTATTAACAGAAACACGGGATGATGAGCACCAAGCTGCCCCATCTACCTCAAAGTCTTGTTATGGTGATTAGATGAAATTGGAAATGTGAACGAGCCTAATGAGCCAAAAAGCAATAGGACGCTGTCAACTGCAAGAGGGTGCTGATTTCCGTGGAAGGAAAGGACCCTCGGGAGAACCCTCTAGTCTGGTGGCCAAGGAGAAAGAGACTTCGAAGGCAGGCAGCCCACACCTGGCGTGTGACCCCCAGTCTCCAGTTCCAGCTGGCTTCGTGCAGTGGTTCTGAACTCTCTCTCACCCATACCCACATCGACCGCAGAGTTTGTTCAAGTGCAGGTACAGGGCTCACCCACAGACATTCTGATGCAGTGGTTCTAGGGTGGACCCAGTAATCTGCGTCCTTGACAGGCACCTCAGATCATTTCGATTGTGTTGAAATGAGGTGCAGACTCGGCAGACAGTGGATGATGGGAACAGCAGGCCATGTATCACAGGGCCTTCCTGGGACCAGCTAAGTTAAGATGCCTTTAGCCTCGGCCAGACCCTGTTTTCCAGGATGCCGTGTCATAAATACTTGTCACACGGTAACAGGCCTGTCTGGATTTATGGCCCCGCGTTTCATTTCAACTGCTATTCATTAATCCTGATGATCTCACTTAAATTATTAAACAGTCATATTCCAATTTCGAGGGCACTAATTACATCCTGGAGAGGCTGTTATTATCTGGATGATCACATACACTGAGCTGCCACCAGACTGTTTTCTCCCCACTCATCAGAATTTTACCCCTTTTTAGGAATTGCTCTAGTTGCTGAGTGTGCGTGTTTCTCCTACGACAGGATCTCGGAGCTGAGGAGTTATGACATACTAGAACAGGGGTTCTCAGATGTTGGTGTGCCTGAGAAGCACCTGGAAAGTGTGTTCAACACACAGGTTCCCTTGTGGAATCTGGTTACGCGGTCCAGGTTCTGGGTTGGGGTGGGGCCCGGGAAGGTGCGTGAGGATGGCCGGCTCCCGAGGAGTTTTGGTGCAAGTGGTCCTGGGAACCCCAGGGGGGAACTGAAGCCTGGAAAGGGGAAAGCTCCCATTTGGAGCCCCGCAGCTGAGCTGCAGCCTACATCTCCGCCCCACTGTGAGGACCAAATGAGATAATAGACAAGAGAGCACTTTGGAAAGTATTCAGCACTATAAATACGAGGAGGCACTATTATTTTCAAGCCGGAACGTCCTTGTGACAGAAATGGCCTGGTACTTTCTCTCTAAATTACCATAATCACCTGTTTGAGGCCCCAACCAAGCCCATAACTCTAAATTCACCAGGCATGGAATAAATTCCTCCTGAAATGTCCAATAAAAATTTTTTTTGATGTGAAAATGTGCTTGGGTCTCTGCCTGGTCCTCAGTCAAGAGCTCCCCACCTTTTCTGTTACTGGTCCCACCTATTCTGGGGTAGACCAGGATCTCCTGCAACCTGAGGGTACCTGGTTTAAAAGCCCTGCTCTTCAGCACACAGATTTCTGGCCTGTCAGGGGACATTTAAAACTCCCCTGTGAACATTTTCCCCCAAAAATGCTTCCTCCATATGAGCCCACTTCAAACTACTTCCATGGCTTTGGCAATAGAAAAGCTTGAATCAAGGCACCCGGGCTTTGGCTCTTCCAGCTCAGGTGCTCACCTGCTTACGTTTGCTGCCAAGTTTCCCAGGAGGCGAGATGGGCAGTAATGATGGCCACCTCTTCGTGTCTGCACCACATCTGCCCCGCTGTGTCGTGACCAACTGGACAGCTCTCGGGAGAGCATTTCCTGATACCGAATTACAATCATCCTCCTCACCACGCCCATCAACGGGGTCTTTTTCTGCCCTCATCCTCCCATGGCTCCCTCCAGGCTTCCGAAGACCCCCCTTGCATCCCTACCCCCAGCTTCCTTCCACTGCAAAACACATTTCAAAAAACTGTGGTAGAGTAAGTTCAAGAACAGACAGTTGGTTCTGTTCACATTTCAACCTTTAGTTTTAAATGTTTCTTCCACACTCCCGTGGATCCTGTCTCTTAGCAGACTCTCCACATGCAAGAGCTCGGGTTTAGGCATTTGCAAGTTACCCACACGCAAAGCCTGTTTTCAGACCTGGAAGAAACCAAGACTTTCCACTGACGGCGGGAACCTCTCGATCCCAGCAGCGCAACTCCAGAGCTCAGGGGGTTTCTGCAGCGTTCTCAGGGGTCTGTTCCTGGCCTGCGCATTTCAGAGAAGAGAGATGGAGAGAGCCATCGGCTGGTTGATGAAAGTTCTGCCCCCATTTGGGCAGCACTGTTGCTGGGCAGGCACAGCCCCTCCAAGCTGTCAGGCCTCTCCAGCAGTCAGGTGTCCGTGCTGTCTCCAGTGGGTGCCCTGCTGCTGGTGGGGCCATTAGCTGTGCTCGAAGGGCAAGGCTGCGGCAGTGGGTGGAGAGTCAACTATGTCCTTTTTTTTTTTAATCATGGCTGACTTCCTGTATGGGCCAAAGATCATCCTTGAATATATCCCCCAGTGAAAACAGTCAGATATCTACCCCATTCTAGCATTTTAGCCAATCACGGACATAACACACGCCATACACTCAACAGGACTGAACAGCATTTTTAGTCATCCGACAAAGACGTTTTCTCTCGACGGTTTCTCTGGATGTTCGCCAATGCCTGCAGCCAGCTTCATTGCAGAATCCCACCATGGCAGTACAGGAACTAAATTTTATGACCACCAATCCCTCTGTAGATGCTACTGTTTTTATAACAGCATAAAATTATGCATGTGCAAATTACTGTTTTAAAACCTAAGTGTAAAACTTAAACCTGAAGCTGTCTGGGCTTTGAATCCTTGGCTTCTAAGAGTCAGGCAGTAGAGTGAGAGACATTGAACTAGCACATAACCTGTCTGTGCCTCGGTGAGTGAACCTGGGCTACTGCCTTGAAGAGTTGTGCGGATTAATCGGGAAATTGCTTGTGGAGGGCTCCGAACAGTGGCTGGCTCTGAGTAACCGTAGCTTAGCCACACCATAAGCATTGGCTGGGATTCTGTACCATTCCTCAATATGAAACTCCCCCTGGTTTTTTGTCCCCTTTTCCTTCCCCCCAACTCCCTTTGTAGCTATACCTTGAAGACCCCAAAAGCTTAAACTATCATTATTAATAATTGATGAGAATAATATATGCCACCTTTTATTAAAACTATGTGCTAGGAACTATTGATTGATCTCCTTGGATCCTATGAGATTGGCATTATTGTTCTGATATTACAGATGATGAAACAGAACCAGAAAGATCCAGTTCACACAGCAGGCAAGTGGCAGAGTCAAGATCCAAATTCAAGTTTGTTTGGCTCCAGAGCAATATATTGGGTTGGCCAGAAAGTTCATTTAATTGTTTTGCGTACAATGGCTCTACTCATGCTTAATTGTCTTTAACTTCATTCAAAAAAATTTTGTTAATCGTATTGTAACAGCTGTCACATCAGCGTACATTTAAAAAAAACTTAAAATTGGTGAATTTGTGTGCAGCCATTTTAATATTGAAGATGGAAGAAAATACGCAACATTTTTGGCATATTATGCTTTATTATTTCAAGAAAGGTAAATGCAACTGAAACACAAAAAAAGATTTGTGCAGTGTATGGAGAAGGTGCTGTGACTGATCGAACACGTCGAAAGTGGTTTGCAAAGTTTCTTGGTTTGCTGTGGGCCTGTCCTAGCCATGGGAAAATGTTTAGCAGCACCCCTGACCTCTACCCACTAGAAGCCAGTAGCGGGAGATAACCGGCATACTCAAAATATCCAAATTGACATAAAGTTATTGGTGATCATGAAAAAATGTGTCTTTTATTTTACAGAAAAAACTAAATGGACTTCTTGGCCAACCCAATATTATTATGCATCACCTCCTCTGTGATGGTAGGAATAATGTGTAAGGATTTTAATGCTGCTTATTTTCCTCGGTTATTTCCCATAGATCCATTCACTGCTGGCTCTTTGGCTTTGAAAATCAGGGGCAAGGTTGGACTGGAACGAAACATCCACTTATCAGGACAACGAATGAAAAACTGGGTATTTTTCTGCCAGGATTCCCACAGTTGATTTGCTGAGGATTTTTTCTCCCCCTAAAGTAGAGTGTGATTTTCTTTGCCTTCCACCTTCATGCTGCTGGAAAATTTTAAATTATTCAAGACATTGACGGTTTATTATCTGCTGGAAGGCTGTAATGTAATTGCAAGGTGTCATTTAAAGAGCTGTCTGTCTGTGTGAACCACCTTGTTCTGAATACCTGCTCCTGCATAGAGTGAGCTGTATATTTATCTGTCAGTGGTGGTTTATAACTGCCTTGGATCAATCCTATTATTCTTCCTCCATGGCCCAGGTCCCAAAATAAGTGTCTGGTGATGTGCAGAGCATTGAAATCATTTGTGTATCATCAGTCGTTTATTTCTCTTCTGTCATTTGCATCGTGATGGACAGCCAGGTGTTTAGGGGATATCATTTTCATCACAGTCTGTGGTCCCATTGTCCATGCGCCGCACCGACTTGGATATTAATCACTCCAATTAAAGAATGCCCTTTCAAATATTGTCCCACCCCCAAGTCGTGCTATTCACACCATGTTTATCATGAAGACATAAATGCCAACTCCTGCTTTCTTCTCTCTTTTGACACCTGTCTTGCCATAGAGAGGGATCCTTCCCCAGTGTTTATCTTCAGTGACAAGAGAAAATATCTTCATGAAGGGGGTGGGAAGATCCATTACCCTTCCCTCCACCGATGCCTCCTCAGTTCGCCGGCACTATGGAGTGAAAAGTTCATCGAGCACCTTTTCCAGGTGTTGGTTATGAGAACAACGGGGCCAGCTCTGGTTTGAGCCCTGCCAGGAGTTAGCTTCGTGACCTTGAGCAGATCGCGTCATCTCCTGGGCTCCAGCGTCTGCGTCTGTCAAGTGCGGAGGACTTCTGAAATCCCATCAGGCGTTACATCCTCAAGCTTGAGGAGGGCTTTTCTCACCTCTTTCACAGACTTTCAGGCTGGAATATGATGCACAATAGTTGTGTTCATGAATATCAGTTACTAGGGAGAAGAACTAGGCAGGTCTGCAGAGGTATCGCCTTTGCACAAAGTGACCTAATGGCTCTGTTTTCAGAAGCCCACATTTGGTATTTATACTTCTTTTCTCAACCTTTTCCTTCATTGTATTAGTCTTAGGCGTTTTTTACTTCTTGTCACCACCATTGTGTCTGTCCCCAGAAGCCTTTTTCCCCTTCTAGTTTGCTACTTCAAATCAGCTGTGGGATAAGAAATTCAGCATTAAAGTTATTCATATAGAGGTTGTTTTATCTAAAATTCAGGTTATCAGTTTTAGATAAATGAATAGTCAAGGAGGGCTTTCTGGAGGAGGTGTTATTGCCTAGTAAAGGACATCCCCTGGTCTAAGGGAGCAGCATGGGCAAAAGCACAGAGGTGGAGTGGTTTATCAGAGACAGACTGATAGTAGTGATTTGGGGGATCCTGTACGCCTTGAGTGACTGACCTCTGTTCTTCTCCACTGAGCTGGGAGTGCAGTATCTCCCAGTCCTTAAGGGGATATAATCTGACAAAGGATTCTAGGTAGGAAATGCAGTCTGGGAGAGTGTAGTTCAAATTCTGCAGTATCATAATCCCCAGACTTTTAAGTTAATATGTATGGGTCAGTGGGAACAGATATTTGAAATCCAAGCTGGTGCAGAAAATGCGAGATCTCCAATGGCCATGATTATCAGTTATAGAAGCACCTATAACTGATAGCCGCGGTCCCTCCCGAACCCCTGGAGCTGTCTGATACAGTTGCCGCTAGCCACACGTGGCTCTCTAAACTTAAAATAATTAAAATACAATACAGTTAAAAGTTCAGTTTCTCAGGCACCAAGATACATTTCATGTGTTTGATAGCCTCACATAACTAGGGGCTACCACATAGGACAACATGGAATATTCCGTGGGTTAGCACAACTCCATAAGGCCAAGTGTGAAACTTGTGAAGCAGCAATTAACGTTCAGCCCCCACGGAGCTCAGGTGGGGGGAAGGGGAGGCTGGGAGGGGCACTTGGTATGAAACGTCAGCATGTGCCCTGTTCTTCGGCAGGGCTGGGTCCTAGTGCAGGACCCTGGGCCTGCAGCCCATAGCTCAGAAGACCACAGGAACCCACACAGGGAAACAAGCTTACCCCTACTCTGCTTGTGGGAGTGTAAGTTGACACTATTGTCAGAATTCCTTAAAAATATCCTTTAATCAAGCAATTCCATCTCTAGAAAATTTTTTAAGGAAACAAAGATAAATTAATAGATGTGTGTATACAGATGTTCACTGCAGTGTTGTTTATAATAGCAAAAACCAAGGAAATAATCGGTGATGTGCTCGTTGGTAAAAGTTAACAACGAGCTGGGGTGGAGGTGGAGACCCCTGATTTGCAGCAGCTGCAGATTCCTGTGCTGTAAAAACTCCCTCTGTGGCTGATTGGAAGTAACACAGAGTCAGAAAGAGATGCTTACAGTTGCCTGTCCCGAGCCTGTCCACGCTGCCACAGCATCCCAATAGCGAGTAGCCTAACTGTCTGAAAAGAGGAGTAAAAGTGCTGTGACTTGTACACATGTATAGTAACAGCAAAATTATAACAACAGCTGCAGCTATCGGGTCCTTCTGATGGGATAAACACCACACTGTGCATTTAACATGCATTAGCTCACTTAATCCTCACCACCATTCCACGCAGAAAGTAATGTTAATACTGTCCCCATTTTTTGTACAAGGAAACTGAGACTTCGAAAACTGAGGAGTGTTCCCTGAGGTCACACATCTGGTTGGAGGTGGGCCTGGAGGCATGACTTGGACTGCTCCGGCAGGCTGCCTCACACGCCCCCACCTGTGCCTCACCTGCGGCCACGCAACACTGAACACGCCCCAGGACCCGCGGTTGTTTTTAGATGATGGGGTCATAGGCGATTTCTGTGGTTTTCTGTGCACTCTTATGTGTTTTCCAAACTTTTTACAGTGCAATATTGTTGCAATCAGAAAAAGCTAACAACATAGTACACTGAAACAAGAAAGGCCATTGTACTCTTGATTACAACGCACGCCTTGCCCTTGGGAGCCTTTGGGTGAGAGGCTTTCCATACTTCTGTGGCCCACAGTCAGCGGGCTCTGTTCAGCCACCGGCATTTGTTCACCCCTCGACACAGAGCTCTCACTCTGGGTAGCTTGCCTGACCCTCACAGCAGTCCTGTGGGTTAGGTCACCTGACCGCTCCATCTCATAGATGAGGCAGCTGAGGCTTAATCAAGTGAAATGATGTGTCTGAGGTTACACGCCTGAACAGAATGGTTTTCCCTGCGGTTATGACCCGTCCATTTTCTGGCCCCTCCGCTGATGCTCAGCTTAAGTCAGAAGTTACCATGTGTTGAACACTGCATTTGTACCAGGTGGGTTGTGTACAGGACGGCACTAACTTCCCAACCACCCTGAGAGGAAGACAGTACCGCCTTTTTAGAAAGAAAATGAGACTCCGAGAGGCTAAGTGTCATGCACTAGGATACCCACACAGTGTTACGATTCCCAAGCTCGTTGATTCGCTTGGAGAACATTTATAAAACATCTGCTGTGTATCCGTTCGCCTGGTACCTGGATTTCTCACATCGGCCATTCGTGACCTGACTCTGCACCCAGCACCCCACCGGGCCCCATGGACTCAGATGAGGAGGGAGAAAGGGCAGGGAGTCCGAGGCGTGAGTCTGATGGAGGAGCAGCCTCCTGGGAAGCCACGTCCTCCCTGCCCTTCTGGCCTGCCAGCGAGCCCTGTCCCCCTCTGACCAGAGTTTTACCATCTGTAAAGGGAGGAAAAGCGCCTACATGCGTGGTTTTCCAACCCGTTCTCTTCTGTCAGTAGTGAAAACTTCATTCAGAAGAAATGTTACCCTAGAGGCTGATGTCGAAAATAAAGTATGCTTTTCCCCCCGAAGGTGAGAGGGGAGAGGCAGGGCTCGACTCCGCAGCCCCTGGGCACACAGGGGGAGCCCAGTGCCCCTGTGGGTTCTGAGCCCTGGGCCTGGGGGCAGGAGAGGCCAGGGGTGGTCTCAGGTAAAAAGGGGCCTCACAGGCTGAGCTCAGGAGCACCTTGGGCTCCAGGGACCTGTTATTGTGCCTCAGACCAGCGTTTGTCAGACTGGGACTCAGCAGATCCAACAGCTAGCCAGGACTTCTTTAATTTATCTTTTGATTTTGAGTTTTAAACTTTTAAAAACTATTTATAGTTTTTAAAACAGGACTTCTCTTTGCTATGAAAATTCACACTTTCAGAAAGTCAGAAACATTGGTTTCCTTGATTAGTATTTCTTAGACAAAATTGTAGATGTGTGTATGGAAGAGGCCACAGTAGTGTTTTTCTTTGAAGGGGAACTGTTCGTTACTTAAATCTGAGAAACGTTGGCTCAGTCCATCCCAGAAAAACTGCCGAGTGAGCACATTTTGACAGAGCGGAGGGTTTGGCGTTAGGAGAGGCCGCCTGGGAAGGACAGCATGTCAAGAGGGGTACAGCGTAGGGGTAAGTGCAGGGGGACAAAGGCCACAGGTTGGCTTGCACATCTGTGCCCAGGCCTGTGAAATACAGAAACCGAGTAAGACCACAGATGCAGCCACAGATGTATTTTTAAATGCTTGGAAGTGTACAGAGCACAATGTTAATAGTGGGATGGTGGAGTTGCACATGGTTTTTATTGCCGTCTTTTTTCTGATCCATTAAACTCCTTTGGTCTTAGAGAACTGCATTTGGTAAATTACTCCCTCTTTGCTCTAGGTCATAAACTTCTGGCTTTGAAGAGTTTGTGTTCCAAAGTGCTGGGTACAGCCCCTAGACCTGCTTGTTTGGCCTTCGAAATTATTTTTAAAAACTGATTGAATTGCAAATATTTGAAGCTGAGAGAAGTCCCATAAAAAACCAGTACTCTGGTTCTCCTGCTGTCTGTCATTCCCATGTGGCCCCAGTTAGGTTTGCAGGTTTCTCTGTGGCCCATTTCACACAGCCCTCAGCTGCCTGGCCCCAGGAGCATGTGGGCACCCCCCACACACAGCTTTTGCTCCCATCCTGGGGCTCTTTGAGCGTCCCTTAGCGTCTGGGCCTCCTGTGAGCTGAGGCCGAACTTACGTGAGGCCCAGAGTGCTCCCAAATTTAGGGTTTAGGCATTATAATTGGGTTGGAGAAGAAGACTTCAAGACCCTTTTGCACAGGACTTTTCATAAAATAAATGGGAGAAGAATAAAATGGAGTGGTAGGGGGAGCCTCCTCTGACTACATCCTCATTAATTACTGAGTGCTAGACCACAATTAGCCTCAGTGAGGTGTTGCTGCCTCTACCTAGCAGTTCATGTTTCCAAATAGGCCAGATGGGAGACCGTCTTCGCCACTCTGCTCCCTAACACCTGTGGAGCACTGGAAGGAGCTCTGTTTAGGACGACCACGTGCCCTCTCTGGCCCTGTGCAGGCAGCAGAAATGGAACTGGAAGTGTTCTGTATGGGGTGGGGGTGGGGTGTCTTCAGAAAGTGTGAACTGAGGAGGTAGGGTTTTCTTGGAGACCCCAAGACTGGCGTCATTCTTTCTGGCGTGGTGTAGCAGCAGCAAGACCCTGGGCTTGCTGAGCTCTCAGTCCACATCATCTCATTCCATCCCAGCAGCTAAGAAAGGGGGCGCTCTATTCTCCCCGTTTTCAGCTGCGGAAACTGCAGCATAGAGAAATGTAAGTCACTTGCCAAAGCCGGTCTGTAGAAAGCGAGGTAAGCCCTGGCTGGTGTAGCTCAGTGGATTGAGCTCGGGCCTGCGAATCAAAGGATCACGGTTCGATTCCCAGTCAGGGCACATGCCTGGGTTGCAGGCCAGTTC
>PVKM010031082.1:0-16986 GCA_004027735.1 Carollia perspicillata | reverse complement strand
GGGAAGTGAAGGCCCTTCTGGAGAAGGTGAAGAAGTGGGGGTGGGAAAAGCTCCTATGCTGGGGGTCTTCAGAAGAGTGGGATTTAGCGGTCTCCCTGGCTTCAGTCCTTCGGTCTCTCTTTGGGGTCACCCACCTTACCCATTCCTGTCCCTCTGTGACATCTCCAGGTACCTGCAGAGCTCATTTGTCTGGACCCACGAGCCCTGGCAGAGGTTGACGTCATTTCTTTGGAGCAGGAAAAGAAGGAGCGGATAGAGAGGCTGGTAAGGAGCAGAGCCCTGAGTACTCAGGCACATCCTCTACGACCATGTCCTCAGAAGAGTGGCACAGCAGGCGGGTGCTGCCACAGCTCCCTGGCTCTGAGGCTGTTACAGACTTCACTCCTGTCCTCTCCCCCAGGGCTATGACCCAGAGTCCAAGGCTCCCTTCCAGCCAAAGCCAAAGAAGAAGGGCCGAAGCTCGACAGCAAATTTGATGAAGAGGAAGAGGAAGGTCATGGAGGAGGAACACAGGGTAAAGGAGCGTATGGGGGGTGGGCCAGGCCCCCCACAGGCTGCACTCTGCTTGTTTATGTCTTTGGCCTTGCGGGCCTGCCACTTCTCACTTTCCCTGTCCCCCATCCCCAGGACAAAGTCCGGCAGAGCCTTGAGCAGCAGTCACTGAAGCAAGAAAAGGTGGCCAAGCCCGTGGGGGCCCGGCCATCTGCCCTGGACAGATTTGTGCGCTGAGCCAGGCTCCAGGTTAGCCTGAGAACAACGATCTCTCCCCAAGGTCACCTGTGGGCGAATGACCGTGTTTCTTGGAATAAGGAGGGGTACAGGTGCCCCTTCCACAGCTGGTTCATGGGGTGGGTTGGTATTAAAGAGGAAGGTGAGCTTTTTGAATCATGTGTCTGGATTGTTCTGTGGACCTGCCCTTTGCCTTTGCCTAGCATGGGGCTCCAAGGGATCATGGTGTCCTGCCTCTACCTCCACCCCATATCTTGTGGTCACTATGGTCCTGGCTTTGCTTTTTAGGGAGCTTTCTCCTAGAGGTGGTCCACTCTCTCCCATGCCTCTGGAGATGTGCTTCCCATCAGCAGGGCCTAGCATCCTCCAGGTGCTCTCCAGGTTTATGTGCTAGGGCTCCTGGTGAGGACCACACTGCACTCAAAGAGGTAGAAGACAAGTTTATTAAGGGGCTTGTGCCCTCTCCTGCTGTGGATGTTTTATGCTCCAGATGATTATGTTTGGGGCTGGCAGGATACAGGCCAGGTCCCAGGTTTGCCCTGTATTCTCAGTCTTCAGTGACAGACTGAGCATCTGGTGTACGGGAACTGTTCAGTTGTAGCCAGTTGCCTTGGGCCCGGGAGAAGGGTTGTAGAGGTGCTGGCTGGACTCAGCCCCTCACTCCCACAGCCCAGGTGCGCTCAGCTGTGAAGCCAGGCTATCATCCGACAGCGCAGAATGCCCAGGACTCCCTGGAGCCAGGAGCAGAAGGGTGCAGTCCTTTCCCCATCAGAGCCACCCACCAGCTTCCAAGCTTCCTGCATCTTCCAGGGGTCCAACCTGTGGGATGTCAGCAGGAATTTACCGTAGCAGCACCGGTCCAGGGGGTAGTGGGTGGCACCAGCCAGCCTGACACAGTGGGTTGGGGTGAGGCCTCCTCGTCGAGCACTTATCCCTACAAAGACATCCTCCAGTGGCAGAGGAGGCGACCGGCTGGCCACTTTGAGGATGAGCTGCACAGCGGAAGCTGACAGCACATATCCTGTGCCCGAGGCATAGGGTGGGAAGGGGCCCCAGGTGGGAGGCCACTGCTCCTCTGATAGCTGGTGCTTGCCCCCTGGTGTCCGAGAGGGGTGCACCCGCCAGTGCACACGGCCAAGGTACAAAAGAGGCATGGGCTGGCTCCCCAAAGTGGGGCTGTCTCCTTCCCACTCTTCATCTCCAGCCTCGGCCTCTCTGCCCCTCTCCCATTGCTCCCAACGGCCCCCGCGCCGGATCAGCTCCGATACCAGTTCCGGGACGTTGACAAACACATCATCATCGGTCTTGAGGATGTAGCGGGCCATGCGGCAGTGTTTGTAGGCCCAGTTCAGCCCACTGAGGGTCTTGAGGGTAAGGTTGCGGTAGGAGTCCTGGAAGGCTGCCTGTAAGATGTCTCCCCGGGCTGCAGACTCCTGTGCCAGGTCATTCACATGGGAGCCCCAGGTGGGACGTGGCTCTCCCAGAAGAAAGAGAGTCTGCACCCTGAGCCCTCGGGCCTCACGCTGCCCGCCCCACGAGGCCCGAATGGCGTTTCTTTGGTTCAGGTTCTCCGGGGCTGTACACACCAGAATGAGCAGGAAGGGAGGGGTGCCAGGGCCACTACAGGCGTCCTCGTTGGGGATCAAGAGGCGGGGCAAAGCCAGGGGTGGCCCTGGTGATGCTGGTGCTGGGAGTAGGGAGGCTAGCGAGAGGCTCAGCAGCTCCTCCCCGAGGCCTGAAGGACCGAAGAGGGTCCACACAATCACCAGCAGCAGGGCGGCAAGGAGAAGGCGCCGGAAGAGGCTGATGCGCATGGTGTGGCGCAGTCAGAGGGAACCTGGGAGAAAAGATGGAGGGTAGCTGGAGGGCGCGGAGCGCAGCTCTCCGCAGCCCGGGCTCCTAACCGACCACGCCTAGGATGGGGCCAGCAGAGCGTGCGGGGAGTGCTAGCGCCGGAAGGTGCCGAGGCAGACACAGGCGACAGCATGGGGGCATACAGCAGGAGCAGTGGGGGAAGTTACCTTGTCGCATCTCCGCCACTCTGAAGCTCGACTCCAAGGCGGGCGCCTTCAGCGTCTGCCCCGCCCAGCCCTGGCAGCCCCGCCCCTTCCCAGGGAAGGGTGTGGCGCTGTGCATTCCCAGAATCCCAGCCGGAAGCATTGGCAGAACACCGACTGCCAGGGTAGGTATGGAATTGGATCCTTGTGCCTCGCTGCAGAGGGCTTCCTCCCCAACAGCATGTGCATCTCCGGGTGTGGAGCCCATCCATTCTCATTCTACGTCCAAGAAATCTACACCCCACCCCCAACTTGCCGATATCTTACATCCTTTAGAAACCTAGGGTGGCCCAAACATGCAACGCACCAGCTGCAACACATGCCACACCCCTCCGCACCCAAGCCCCAGGAAGAACTGGTAGGTTTCCTCCTTAAGGCTGAGTGTTGACTGCTCTAACTTCCTCATACCCCTCATACAGGGGTGGGGGAAGGGAATGAGACCATTGCTTTAACCAAAGCAAAGTACATTGTTTGGGCAGCTGGGTGGGAACATCAGCCAAGAAAAGGGTCCTTCAGGAGAGCTGGCATTCCCTATCAGTGTCCCCAGAAGGAAGAAAAATCACAAAGTCAGTCACAGGTGCATAAAGTATTTATTAACAGACAAGGCCTAGAGATTTATTTCTTCTTGGACACACCTACAGTGCGACCCCGGCGGCCTGTGGTCTTGGTGTGCTGGCCTCGAACTCGAAGACTGCAGGTGAGAAAAAAGAAGGGTCACAGGTCATACACATTACAAAGATCTGGGAAGAGGAGACAAGAGCATGAGAAATCTTTGGGAGCCTGGGGACAGGAAGGGAAAGGAGACCTCCCTGCCCTCACTGACTCACCCCCAGAAGTGGCGCAGCCCTCTGTGGGCCCGAATTTTCTTCAGCCTCTCCAGGTCTTCACGAAGCTTGTTGTCCAGACCATTGGCCAGGACCTGATTTAGAATAGAGACTGAGGGATGTCTGTTTTACCACCCAGCACCTATGACCAATTCTATTCTAACTGGATGCCCTGCCCTTTTTTAAGGTCTCATCTCAATACACACCTGGCTGTATTTTCCATCCTTCACATCCTTCTGTCTGTTCAAGAACCAGTCTGGAATCTTGTACTGGCGTGGGTTCTGCATAATGGTAATCACACGTTCCACCTGGCAGGCAGGACAAGGGTCAGATCCTGATGGTACCCTTCCAAGGTAGGCCCAGCCCACAACCCCCTTCCTTGTCCTCACCTCATCCTCTGTGAGCTCTCCTGCCCTTTTGGTGAGGTCGATGTCTGCTTTCCTCAACACCACATGAGCGTATCTTCTCCCCACACCCTGAGGAGGTTTTAGAATTGGGTCTGAGCCTTTTTTTCCTTTATAGCTCCATTATTCAAAAGTTTAGAAGTAGGGCCTGCAATAACCTAGTGCTTTAAACTTTCCCAGATGACCTGTATCTCACCCACTTTTCCAGATAAGAGGTCTAAGCATTAAGTAGAAAGGACAAAAATAGTTTTATTCAAAGAGCTGGGCTGGAGAGAGAACAGAGAACTTGGGGTAGCTAACCCCTTGAAAGCAGGAACTTTTCATTCAGCACATCTACTTTGTCGATAGACTCTGCAGCAGCACTCAGGAGCAGAATCTTGATTTCTGCCCCGTGGAGGACAAAGGACCTGGCTGTCAAAGCAGATAGTTTCAAAGCAGCAAAACTAGGGTCTTTTGGTCAACAGGTGATCAAGTGGTAGGATTGTCAGTTGCTTGGAACCTCTAAAGATCGTAATTCTTTGGACAAATCACTGCAGCCCCATGATCAAACTTAAAAAAACAATTTAAAAAAAGTTTATTGATTTTAGAGACAGGGAGTGAGGGAGAGAGAGAGCAATTTGTTGTTCCACTTATTTATATATTCACTGGTTGATTCTTGTATGTCTTGACTGGGATAGACCTCACAACCATGGCTTATCAGGATGACGCTCTAACCAACTAAACTTATCTGGCCCGGGCCCTCATAATCAGTTTTTGAAGATTACAAACTAAATTTTGTCAGTGCCCAGAGATGACCAGGCCCTGGGGAACTTGTTGCCCAAATCAAACTTAAAAACAACAACAAACACACACCCCCACCCCCCAAAAACCCTTACAACCATTCCTTACACTGGTGGCATCATATAAACACCAACCCTGGTACTCACTGCCACCTGAACCGTGAACCAAACATTTGGATGTTTAGGTGGGTTGGATTAAATCATCCCTACCCCCCTACCCGCCATGTATTTCCATCTAGAGTCTCAGAATGTGACTTTATTCAGAATGAACCTTTGCAAGTATGGTTAGAATTAGGTTATATTGGATTAGGGACAACCTTAAATCTAATGGTGCCCTTACAAAAGGAGGACCCTAAGGCACAAATGGGAGGCCACATGACATCATAACAAAGCCAAGAGGCTGGAGTGATGCAGCTACAAGACTGGGAACATTAAGAATTGCCGGTGACCACCTGAGGATAGGAAGAGGCAGGAAAGGATTCCTAGCGCCTTCAGAGGGAGCATGGCCCTGCTGACACCTTCATTTTGGATATCTGGCCTCCAGAACCGATAGCTGTTTCACGTCAACAAGTCTGTGGCAACTTGTTACGATAGCCCAAGGAAATGAAAAGATATGGGTTTTCCTCTCTGGAAGAAAGTGACCCAAGAAATCAAATGACCAGGATGGTTCGGAAGAGACTAGTGTCTAAGTTTCTCAAATTTAAATGCAGGTGACATAGTATTTTTTTGAGCTTTACTTTAAAAAATGTGTGGATAGGAAAGGGCACGCATGAAACAAGAGTTCTAGTTTTAGCTAGATGATGCATCCACGGGGGTTACAATTTTCTTCCCTTTACTTTTTTAAAAGATGTTTTTATTTGTTTTTAGAGAGAAAGGGACGGAAAAAGAGAAACATCAACTGGTTGCCTTCAGTCCACACCCTGACTGGGGGACCGAACCCACAAACCTGTCACGTACCCTAACCAAGAATCAAGTCGGCAACCTCATTGGCGGAATGCTGCTCAACCAATTGAGCTACACTGGCCAGGGCTCATTTAGTTTTTATTTTTTAAACTTTACATCAATGTGAAGGAGAAACATCTATTGTTTGCCTTCCACACACACCTTGACCAGAGACAGAACCCACAACCTAGGAATGTGCTGACCAGGAATCGAACTGGCAACCTTTCAGTTTGTGGGACAATGTCCTACCAACAGAGCCACTAGGGTCAGGGCATCTTCCCTTTACTTTTAAATGTTTAAAACCTTCCATAATCAAGTTTTTAAAAGTTGCCACCAAACTAAGATTTTTTTAAAGCTGTTAACTGAGTTTAGATAATGGCTTGTCAATTTCGTAAGCTCCACAGATGCCCCCATTTCTGCCCCAGCATAGGCCCTGCTTTCCCCCTCCATACACTCACTTCAGGGGACTGACACTTATCTTTGTAGTCCAAAGGCCTGTACCACATAACAGAAACACGGACACCAACCTAATATTACTCTCTGAAAGTGTTTATGTAAGTATTACTCACAGGGACACTGGCATTGTGGCAGGAGGAGAGAAGAGTTCCTTATAAACAAGGCCAGTGGGTACTTCCCAGTCATTGTAACCAAAGCCAGTCTCCCCCTCCATGTGTCCAAATAATCCAGATAGCAGTTATGCCTGATTTAGAGGAAGAAGAGAAGACCAGCCAGCTTTAAAGAATACCCCTATCAAAGGTCTACAAGTGGGAATTCAACAATCAGGAAGGGATCAGGGCATAGAACAATTTGCAGGATCTTTATTACTTCTCCATACCCTCTTCTGCTTGTGTCAATTTCCATTCCATCTCCTACCCCTTTGCTGGCCAACTAACCTTGCTTACCACCTTTCCCCCAAAGATTTTATTTATTTTTATTAAGAGGGGAAGGGAGGGAGAGAAACATCAGTGTGTGGTCGCCTCTCACGTGGCCCCCACTGGGGACCTGGCCTGCAACCCAGGCATGTGCCCTGACCGGGAATTGAACCGGCAACCCTTTGATTCTTAGCCCACACTCAATCCACTGAACCACACCAGCCACGGCCTTACCACTTCTTTAACCGCATCTTTTGAGGCACTCCTCCCCACACTCAGCCTGCCTTTCCCTCATTCTGGATCCTTAATAATAAAAGACTACCTTCAAGCTTCAGTTCTCTTATCAGAGGAAAAGCGGCTGCTTTTACTGGCTCTTCACAAAATTAGCAAAAACCTCATACTTATTTATAGGAATAACCTTTCCTGACGATAAGCAGGGCATCAGGATCCTTAAAGACTTGTCAAAATGGTCATTCAGTACCTGAAAATGCGTTGGTTAAATGGTTTTAAGTTGACTACAAAGTTATGACACAGATTTAACTGAAGTAATATAAAACCACCTAATTTTGAAGAAGCAGTTTAACAGAAGCACCCCATTAACCACGGTCACATTTTACCCTTACCATCTCACTTAAGTCTCGTAACAACCCTTGAAAAAAGTACTACTGTATTTTATACCACCTTACTAGTTTCCCAGAAGGAAGCAAACTTCTTACATACAAATAACAAATACAAGTTGTGCTCCCTGCAGTGCAGAGTTAAAAACCAAGGGAATTTGATGAAGCTTGGATTTAGTTTTGAATTAACAATTCTATACCCAATAACATGCATTTCCTAACACTGCCCAAGTGCCAGAAGCTGCGGACTGCGAGCAAGACAGAACTACCCCTGACAAGAGAGGGTGTACATACAGCAAAAAAAGTTAGTCGTTCAGCCATCATCACAACTAACTACACGTACTCAAAAAAAAAAAAAAAAAAGGAAAAAAAAAAATACCCCCACCCCGCCCCGTGGAAAGCTACGAGTTCATTAGGTTGGTGAAGGGAGATACTCAAGTGTGCACTCACCAACTTATTTCATGTAATAAGCCAGTACTGGTACCTGCTTCAGCTGGAAAGGGACAATGACTTTCACCTCTGGCATCTGAGCAAATGTTCTGCTCATGATGTAGTGATACCCCTCCCAACTCCACTTTTCTTCACACTTGGAATCTGTTGGCATTTCTACCCGCCCCTCAGGATGCACCATTATCCAACTCAGGGTATATAAGTATCACAGGAAGGGTGCTGTTAATGATGCACAGAGGGAAGGAGCAGAAACCAAACACAGAATCATCTCATGATGGCTGGTGGTCCAGGAAAACTCGAGCAAATTCAGGTGTTCAGCCAAACCGACTCCCTATCCCCTAGGTGAAAAGTTTTGGCTTGACCTGCGGCTGTTCTCTGGGGTTCCTCACTTTTCAGGGTAAATGTGGTAGGGGGTTAAGGGGATTACCTAGCAGCTGAGGTGATCTGGTTGGGGGTAATGTTTCCTCAACCTCGCCTCACTTACACCTTAGGTCTTTACAACCTGTTTCATTTACATCTTCCACACCTTACCCTACTTTACCTTAATTGCAGTGATGGCAAAGGCTATTTTTCGTCGCCCATCGATATTGGTGTTGAGTACTCGCAAAATGTGCTGGAACTTCTCAGGAATCACTAGAGACTGACAAAGATTGGGGGAGAAAGCAGATACTGTGAACTATCATCATAACCTCAAACAGGGACGTTACATTGACTCACACGGGGAGACACGATCCCCCTTCAGGTTTTCAAAATACAGCGAATTCATTAATTCTGCCGACAGCAGGCACATTTAGTGCTCGGGCTTGGGAAAAAAACGAAGCCTCTGGGAGAGGACAAATCTCCTGCCTATTTCCAAAGGTACACTGTGAGTGGCGGACGCCGGAGGACCCCAATGCACGCCCAAGCCTTTCGCCGCTTTCGAGCGCTCAGGGAATGTTTCTTCCTCTGGCCCCATTCCCCAGAAACGGATGTCTTTAGTCGTTCCTTCCCAGGAGAGCGATTCAAGGTTCCACACAGAAAGCTGCAGGCCCTAAACAGGGTGTTTTTGACTCCCTGATAGCAGACTTTCCCTGCCCCGGTTCCGATGTCGCCGGATCCCCGGACAGACTCGAATCTTACCATGGCTGCAGTGGCGTGTAGGCCTCCTGTGGAAGAGAGAGCGGAAGTTACGAAACAGTCTTATATACCTAGCAGGCGGAAGAGGCGGGGCGATCTTGGTGAAGCGCTTTCAGAAACGGAGGAGTCTCCTTTACTACTGAGAATCTGAATTGCTTTGCTACAACTTCCGGCGCAGTTCTTTACAGTTCATCAAGTTTTGCGGTGTAAGAGCAGCGAAGGTTCCGGGTGGGATTGTGCTTAAGACTTCCAATTCTCATTTTACTTGGGTGAAGTGGTTAGAGCTCAAAGGGAAGGCTGGAGTCAATGTAACGCAAGTATCTGGGAACGATTTCGCGCTGTGCAAATTACTCGACTTGTAGTTCCATTCGCGAGAACGGACTCGCCGCGACTGACAGCTGCCGGAAGTGAGGCTGCGCTGAATGGCAGCTGCTGCCACAATGGCGGTAGCTGCGCCGGAGCTGGTGATGCGGGCCGGGGCCTCAGATATGGAAGAGGACGAGGGCCCGCTGGTGAGAACGCAGGACTTTTTCTTCTCCAGAATCTCGTTCGGTCGTCTTCGCGTCAGGAAAACCTGGGCTGTGTTTAGCTATAAGGGTGGGAGCCCGGCTGCTACCAGAGATTCTCTTCATAGCCCCCCCTGGGATCGAACCTGAACCCGAGCGCGGACCAGAATGGTCGACTTAGGTTCCCGGGGCACAGTTTCAATTAATCCCCAGATTTTGAGGCAGAATAGAGAAGCAGTGCCTTGTAAAGGTTAAGAACATGGCCTCTGGAGCCAGGTTGCCTGTGTTTTAATTCAGTTCTACTACTTACACTCTGTGTGTCCTTGGGCAAGTCCTCTGTGCCCGTTACTTACCATACCTGTAAGGTGAAGAAAATAATAAGACCTATCATATGGTCGGTGGGTAGATGAATGAGTATATTTAAGATGGCACCTGCATGTAAGTAAACGCTTGTGTGTAAGCTGATATTTCCAGAAAAACTGGAGCTCCCCAGAGGGATTGTGATAGAACACCTAAGTTATCAGGAGTCTGGGGGGCTCCTAAATTCAACTGCATATTCTGCTCTGTCTTCTGCAACTCCTGATTTTTCTCCTTCAGCCTGGCTCCTTGTCCATCAGCCCTAAATTGTAGGTTGGGTACAATGTGAGACTCTTGGGATTTTTACTCAGTACCTATAGCTCCCCAGTAAATGTTCCTCCCTCCCCCTTGAAGGATTAGGTATTATCCCGTTATAGTTTGCTCTTCCCCTGTATACTTTCTCATTAACTTATCCCTCCCAGGGGGATGGCCCTCGACTTCAGGAGCCATTGCAACTTGGAGAGTTGGACATCACCTCTGATGAATTTATCATGGATGAAGTGGATGGTAAGTGATGGCACGGGTTGGATGCAGAGTGCCTATAATCTGAGAGGCATGGGGCCTGGAAGTAATAAAGCAGGGTTTGGTGTGCAGATGTTCAGTGTGGGGAGAGGGAGCTATGGAACTTAACCCTTATAATAAACTTCTATTTCCAGTTCACATTCAGGCAAATCTGGAGGATGATTTAGTAAAGGAAGCTCTTAAAACGGTAAGGCGTTCCATTATACTAACCAGCCCCCCTGCCTCCAAAACACATACCCTCCCCATAAAGAAAAATAAAGGAAACAGTTTTGTGCACTTATTATACCGTCCCGGTGTCTTATTCTCTAGTCCTTCATTGATTCTATTCCAGTGTCCCCTTACCGTGACTTTCTCCTGACCTGTCATGTTTGTGTTCTCCCAGGGTGTGGATCTCCGTCACTATTCAAAGCAGGTAGAGCTGGAGCTACAGCAGATTGAGCAGAAATCCATTCGGGATTGTATCCTCCAGCAGAGAAGTGTGGTGGTATTACCACTGGGGATTTTGTGGAACATGGTGCAGACAGCCTAGCTGGGGATGACATCTTCTCTCTGAGGTTTCTGTCACCTTGGGGAGAAATAAGAGAGGTCCTGCAGATCTGAGGATCTCCATCTTTACAGTGAGGTCCCTTGACTTGCTGTGGGTCAGATATCCAAGAAAGTGAGAACATAGCATCTCTGCACAACCAGATCACAGCCTGTGATGCTGTCCTTGAGGTTAGTAACCATGACATGTAACCCCTAAAATAACTCAGTTGCTTAGAATGCAGTCCTGATACACCAAGGTTGCGGGTGCAATTCCTGGTCAGGACACATACAGGAGCCAGCCAGTGAATGCATAAATAAGTGAAACAACAAACATCGACTTTTCTCTCCCAACTCCCCCGCTCTAAAATCAACCAATTAAAAAAATAGCCTTGGCTGGTGTGGCTTAGTGGCTTGAGTGCCAGCCTGTGAACCAAAGGGTGGCTGGTTCCATTTCCAGTCAGGGCACATGCCTGAGTTGCAGGCCAGGTCCCCAGTAGGAGGTGTGTAAGAGGTAACTACATGTTGATGTTTCTTTCCCTCTCTCTAAAAATAAATAAAATCTTTAAAAACCAAAAACAACCTTGACCCAGATCATGGTCTCTGGTATCATTCTTTAAGTCATCATTCTCAGGTGGGGACAGTTAGAGTCACTTGCAGTGTGACCTCAGCAGCCTTTTTTGTTACTGCCATAGCTAATGTTACTTGCCAGTGACCTTGGGGTACCACTTTCCTTATCACCTGCTATCTTCATGGGCTAATAGATAGTGGAGACTTCACCAATGCCCTTCGGTGGCCCACTTGTCCCGTGGCGCTGCAACAACATCTTCTGCTTTTCCTCAGCGCATGGAGCAGATGTTGGGAGCTTTTCAGAGTGACCTCAGCTCCATCAGCTCCGAGATTCGGACGCTGCAGGAACAGTCAGGAGCCATGAACATTCGGCTTCGAAACCGCCAGGCAGTTCGGGGGAAACTTGGGGAGCTTGTCGATGGTCTGGTAGTGCCCTCTGCTCTGGTCACGTGAGTTACTAGTTGGAAAGGTTACAATGTCTATAGCAGGTAGATCAGCTGGGCTGACCAAAGCTGCTTACCACACGGGTTTCCTGGCTCCAGGTTATCAAGTGCCTTCCGGAAACTGATGGTTGGGTTGACAACTCTTTCTAACCTTATGGCATGCTTTAGGCATCAAAGATTAGGAATCATGTGGGGTCAGGTATGTAGTGAGGAGGTCCAGGAACAGAAAATTGTACGTAAATCTTCACTATGATATAGCGCAGGAGGGGAAGGGAGACTGGAGCTGGATGTAAGGGAGATGATTTGGACTCTAGGGATGTCTGGGTCTCCCTCCTACCCGATCCCACCCCTCCCTGCTACCCAGGGCAATTCTGGAGGCACCAGTGACAGAGCCCAGATTCCTGGAACAGCTGCAGGAACTGGATGCCAAAGCAGCTGCAGTCCGAGAGCAGGAAGCTAGAGGTACCGCGGCCTGTGCAGATGTCAGAGGTGTGCTCGACCGACTCCGGGTCAAGGTGAGGGGTGGGTTGAGACCCCAGAGACTTGGAACCAGCCTGCTCAACACTTTCACCCTTGATTTTCCAGGCAGAGCTCGTTGTAGCCTGTCCCCAAGAACTTTACCCTGCCTTACCCTGGCAGAACTCATGTTTCCATCTCTAGGTTCCCCTGAGCATCTTGAAAGACACTGAAGACGTATTCTCGACACTCCCTCCTCCATTTACCACGGTCACTTCCCCCAGTGCTCCCAAACAGTACGCGGGCAGCAGCTTCATGCCCTGTGTTTGGTCCTCCATGTCTAGGCAGTGACGAAGATCCGAGAGTTCATCCTTCAGAAGATTTATTCCTTCAGGAAACCAATGACCAACTATCAGATCCCCCAGACGGCCCTGCTGAAGTACAGGTCACCTTGGGAAGGATGGCCTCTGAGCTCTGAGCAGCCAAGTGTGGTGTCTGGTTTCTTGGGCAGGCAGGGAGACTGACTGGCCTCTGGCCCCTCCAGGTTCTTCTATCAGTTCCTGCTGGGCAACGAACGAGCAACAGCGAAGGAGATCCGGGACGAGTACGTGGAGACACTGAGCAAGATCTACCTCTCTTACTACCGCTCCTACCTGGGGCGGCTGATGAAGGTGCAGGTGAGGCCGAGGAGGGAGCGGCGTTCCTAGGCACCTGGGCTGGGAGGAGGGACGACTGCTGGGCCAGGGGACAAGGTTAGGAAAAAAAAATTGGGGTGCTGTGGGAAGAGATACTTACTTCTTTTCTTTTATTTCTAGTATGAGGAAGTTGCTGAGAAGGATGATCTAATGGGAGTGGAAGACACAGCAAAGAAGGATATCCTCCAGCTGAGGAACCCTCACGCTAGGCCTGGCGAGCAAGGGAGTGTCTGGCTCCAGCTTCCGAGGCACTGCTTCTTACCTTTTTCTCTGGGACCAAAACCTTTGAGAATGTGATGAAGGCAATGGCCGTCCTTTCCAGGAAAAAAGCGTTTTCATGCTTAGTTTTGCATGTGATGTTGGGGCGTAGAGGTTTCCTGTAGCCCATTCACAGATGTCAGGTGAAATGGGGTCCCAGTTCTGAGGAGGAGGGGCGTCTAGGCGGTGTCCCGCTGCTGGAGACCCTGGAGGTACTGAGTCTGATCTATCACAGCCGTGATCGTACTGTTTTCCCTGACTCGGACCCTTCACGATTCTTTTCGAAGCCGTCACTGCGAAGCAGAAATACCATCTTCACCCTGGGGACCCGTGGCTCTGTCATTTCCCCCACTGAGCTGGAGGCCCCCATCCTGGTACCCCACACTGCCCAGAGGGGAGAACAGAGGGTAAGAGGAAAAACGAGCTTCAGTCATGAGCTGAGTGCTGAGATCGGGGGGCCAGGGGTTTGTGGGAAGGTCAGAGTTTCCTGCAGGACGTAGGGGCATGTGGGAGGAGAGACTCACTGAGGGGAGTGACATGTACGGAGACAGGTGTGAAGGTAATTGCAAGAGCAGCCACAGCAGGTGGGGGTAGGCCGTTCTCTTGTACTCCTTTTCCCCCTTCAGAACCCACCCATTTGGGATGCTCTTTCTTTCTCTGTTTCTCCCTGCCTCCCTCCCTCCTTCCTTCCCTCCCTTCCTTCTTTTCTTTCTTTCAAGATTTTATTTTTATTTATTAAAAAAAAAATCCTCTCCCAAGGACGTGTTTATTGATTTGAGAGAGAGAAAGGGAAACATCTGTGTGAGAGAGAAACATCAATCAGTTGTCTCCCCTACACGCCCCAACTGGGGATTGAACCAGCAGCCTAGGTATGTGCCCCCAGTGGGGCTTGAATCCTCAGCCTTTTGGTGTATGGGACGATGCTCCAACCAACTGAGCCACCCAGCTAGGGTGAGAATGCTGTTTCAAAATAACCTTGACTTGGGTTAGATGGGGAGGGTCTCCTGAGCTCTGTATACCCTGGTTTGTTGATTTCCCAGCCATATCTACAGGGAATCAGTGTCGGGGTTCATGCTTCTGTCTCTCTTCTTTACCTTCCCATCCTAGTATCCATTCGAGGCCCTCTTTCGCAGCCAGCACTATGCCCTCCTAGACAATTCCTGCCGGGAATACCTTTTCATCTGTGAATTCTTTGTTGTGTCTGGCCCGGCGGCGCACGACCTCTTCCATGCTGTCATGGGCCGTACGCTCAGCATGACGCTGGTAAGATCCCTAGCTCCTGTGCTCTTCAGTCCTCCAGCACCCTAGCCCCTGTGTCCTCAGTGCTCATGGACACCATAGGAGCATCATAGCTCTGGTGGTATTGAAACCAGGACCCTTTGTTCTAAAATGTCTAAGCCCTGTATTTGCGGGGTGACTCCCTGCTAAACTCTCAAAGCTTAGGGTCCCCAAGGCTCCCCCTTACTGCTGATCCACACCCAGGCAATAGCACCTGCAAAGTGAGGGGCCCTAAACCTTGGTGCTCAGCCCTGAATTCCATACTGGGCTTGTGATCACAGAGGCTGGTGAGCAAGGCAGCAGGACCACCCGAGTTGTTAGTGGTCAGAGAAGGAGGCGGCACTTCCCTTTGAGATATCTCTCCCCTCCCTCCCACCCTTCCTCCCAGTGCTATATTCCCCAAAGGAGCAAATGTACTTGTCTTCAGCCACTGGAAAGAACAAAATAACATTCTCTTTCAATTCTCTGCCTGCCCCTAAATCGCAGAAGCACCTGGAGTCCTATCTCGCTGACTGCTATGATGCCATTGCTGTTTTTCTCTGTATCCACATTGTCCTCCGGTTCCGCAACATTGCAGCCAAGAGGGATGTTCCCGCCCTGGACAGGTCACTGAGTTCTGGTCCTTGAAGCCCTGCTGGCCTTGAATTCTTGGTCTTACATGACTCTGCCCTGACCCTTAGGCTCCTACTGATATGATACCATTGACACTATTCCCACTCACCGGCCAGGAGGCGGCATGCCTGGTCTGACTCACCTTTCACACCCAGTCCTATCAGCACCAGCCACCAACTGTTAACCTGAAGGATGCCCCAGAATTAGATGGGTTTCCCACACATACCCTCTGACATAAACACCACCCTCCCCGACCACCGACCCTACCGCCATCCTTGACTTGACATTCCTGGCCAGCTGATTATTGATTCTAATTAAGCCCACAGGTACTGGGAACAGGTGCTCGCCTTGCTGTGGCCACGGTTTGAGCTGATACTGGAGATGAATGTCCAGAGTGTCCGAAGCACTGATCCTCAGCGCCTTGGGGGCCTGGACACTCGGCCCCACTATGTGAGGGAGGGCAAGGGTAACGAGGGTTCCTGAAGGGTAGGGCTCTGAGCTTCAGTGGGGGGGGGGTATTTACATGGTTATGTTGGGCCCAGCAGGATGTTTAGCCACATGGTGTGAGGGGCAGTCCAGGCATGAAGGTACACACAGCGCAGCTGGGCATCCTTTGTAGGGCTGGAGACAGGAGCCCCGCAGGTTGGCTGGCCAGCTGCAGGAGCTGGGAGGTTGTGTTGGCTGAGTCAAAGGCTTGGTGTGATTTTCCTTCCCACCTCCTTTCTCCCAGATTACACGCCGATACGCAGAGTTCTCCTCTGCTCTCGTCAGCATCAATCAGACAATTCCCAATGAGCGGACAATGCAGCTGCTGGGGCAGCTCCAGGTGAGGGGCAGCTCCGGCTCCAGCTGCAGCCACTGGGGTGTAAGAAGGGCCATGTGTCTCCACCTTCTCCTGTCACCGCCTTTGGCTTTTCCAGGTGGAAGTGGAGAATTTTGTCCTCCGAGTGGCAGCCGAGTTCTCCTCAAGGAAGGAGCAGCTTGTGTTTCTGATCAACAACTATGACATGATGTTGGGTGTGCTGATGGTAACAGACACCCCTTCTTTCCTTTTTTGCTACCCAGGGAATTTGGGTTCCCCTGCCGCTCCGCTAGCTCTGAGGGCAGGTGTATGTTGGTCTTGTTCAGTTGTGTATTCTGGCATCTGGTACATTGTCTGACGGTAAATGTGGAAGGAAGGGGGTATCCTGCAGCGAGGGCTGCTTCTCCCCAAACTTGCGATTTCCCTTTGTCTCCCCTTAGGAGCGGGCCGCGGATGACAGCAAAGAGGTCGAGAGTTTCCAGCAGCTGCTCAACGCTCGGACACAGGTGGGGTGTGGGGAGAAGGGAAGGGAAAGTCGTGTCCTGTTTCCTGTGTGTGTGGAGGGAGTGGCAGTTAATGGGCTCCCCCTGCACAGAATTGGAATCACAACTCTTGGTTCACAAACAACATGCTGTCATTATCGGTCTATTTTCTTTTCTTTTGTATTTTTGTATTTATTATCTTTTACATTTATTTATTTTTAATTAGTGGAAAGTTTTATTTTATTTTTTTACATTTCATTGATTATGCTATGACAGTCGTCCCAATACTTCCTCCTTTGCCCCCCTTCCACCTGGTACCCCCATTCCCTCCCGTAGTCCTTAGTTCACGTCCGTGGGTCGTACATGTAAGTTCTTTGGCTTTTCCATTTCTCATACTGTTCTTAACCTCCCCCTGTCTATTCTGCACCTACCCAGTTTTACTTCTTAAAACCTGCACTTGACCCCCATTCTCCCCCTTCCTGCTCCCTGCTGATAACTCCAAATGATCTCCACATTTATGAGTCTGTTTCTGTTCTGCTTGTTTGGTTAGTTCTTTTTTTTAGATTCAGTTGTTGGTAGTTGTGACTTTATTGCCATTTTAATGCTCATAGTTTTGATCTTCTTCTTTTTCTTAGATAATAATTTCCTTTTAACATTTCATGTAATATGGTGATTACTTGGTGATGATGAACT